>JABXNX010001957.1:0-10844 GCA_014843695.1 Archivesica marissinica | reverse complement strand
AGGTTGTATGTGGTGGAAGGTTGTATGTGGTGGAAGGTTGTATGTGGTGGAAGGTTGTATGTGGTGGAAGGTTGTATGTGGTGGAGGGTTGTATGTGGTGGAAGGTTGTATGTGGTGGAGGGTTGTATGTGGTGGAGGGTTGTATGTGGTGGAAGGTTGTATGTGGTGGAAGGTTGTATGTGTGGAAGGTTGTATGGTGAAGGTTGTATGTGGTGGAAGGTTGTATGTGGTGGAGGTTGTATGTGGTGGAAGGTTGTATGTGGTGGAGGGTTGTATGTGGTGGAGGTTGTATGTGGTGGAAGGTGTATATGGTGGAAGGTTGTATGTGGTGGAGAAAAAGGGATGTGGTGGAAGGTGTATTGGTGAAGGTTGTATGTGGGGAAGGTTGTATATGGTGGAAGGTTGTATTGGGGAAGGTTGTATGTGGTGGAAGGTGTATGTGGTGGAGGGTTGTATGTGTGGAGGTTGTATTGGTGGAAGGTTGTATATGGTGGAGGGTTGTATGTGTGGAAGGTTGTATGTGGAAGGTTGTATTGGTAGAGGTTGTATGTGGTGGAAGGTTGTATTGGTGGAGGTTGTATGGTGGAGGGTTGTATGTGGTGGAAGGTTGTATGTGGTGGAAGGTTGTATGTGATGGAAGGTTGTATGTGGTGGAGGGTTGTATGTGGTGGAAGGTTGTATGTGGTGGAAGGTTGTATATGGTGGAGGGTTGTATGTGGTGGAAGGTTGTATATGGTGGAAGGTTGTATGTGGTGGAAGGTTGTATGTGGTGGAAGGTTGTATATGGTGGAGGGTTGTATGTGGTGGAGGGTTGTATGTGGTGGAAGGTTGTATGTGGTGGAGGGTTGTATGTGGTGGAGGGTTGTATGTGATGGAGGGTTGTATGTGGTGGAAGGTTGTATGTGGTGGAGGGTTGTATGTGGTGGAAGGTTGTATGTGGTGGAGGGTTGTATGTGGTGGAAGGTTGTATGTGGTGGAGGGTTGTATGTGGTGGAGGGTTGTATGTGGTGGAGGGTTGTATGTGGTGGAAGGTTGTATGTGGTGGAAGGTTGTATGTGGTGGAAGGTTGTATGTGGTGGAGGGTTGTATGTGGTGGAAGGTTGTATGAGGTGGAATGTTGTATGTGGTGGAAGGTTGTATGTGGTGGAAGGTTGTATGTGATGGAGGGTTGTATGTGGTGGAAGGTTGTATGTGATGGAGGGTTGTATGTGGTGGAAGGTTGTATGTGGTGGAGGGTTGTATGTGGTGGAAGGTTGTATGTGGTGGAAGGTTGTATATGGTGGAGGGTTGTATGTGGTGGAAGGTTGTATGTGGTGGAAGGTTGTATGTGGTGGAAGGTTGTATGTGGTGGAGGGTTGTATGTGGTGGAAGGTTGTATGTGGTGGAGGGTTGTATGTGGTGGAAGGTTGTATGTGGTGGAGGGTTGTATGTGGTGGAGGGTTGTATGTGGTGGAAGGTTGTATATGGTGGAGGGTTGTATGTGGTGGAGGGTTGTATGTGGTGGAAGGTTGTATGTGGTGGAAGGTTGTATTGGTGAGGGTTGTATGTGGTGGAAGGTTGTATGTGGTGGAAGGTTGTATGTGGTGGAAGGTTGTATGTGGTGGAGGGTTGTATGTGGTGGAGGGTTGTATGTGGTGGAAGGTTGTATGTGGTGGAAGGTTGTATGTGTGTGGTGGGTTGTATGAGGTGGAAGGTTGTATATGGTGGAAGGTTGTATGTGATGGAGGGTTGTATGTGATGGAAGGTTGTATGTGATGGAGGGTTGTATGTGATGGAAGGTTGTATGTGATGGAGGGTTGTATGTGATGGAAGGTTGTATGTGGTGGAGGGTTGTATGTGGTGGAAGGTTGTATGTGGTGGAAGGTTGTATGTGGTGGAGGTTGTATGTGGTGGAAGGTTGTATGTGGTGGAAGGTTGTATGTGGTGGAAGGTTGTATGTGGTGGAAGGTTGTATGTGGTGGAGGGTTGTATGTGGTGGAAGGTTGTATGAGGTGGAATGTTGTATGTGGTGGAAGGTTGTATGTGGTGGAAGGTTGTATGTGATGGAGGGTTGTATGTGATGGAAGGTTGTATGTGATGGAGGGTTGTATGTGATGGAAGGTTGTATGTGGTGGAGGGTTGTATGTGGTGGAAGGTTGTATGAGGTGGAAGGTTGTATATGGTGGAGGGTTGTATGTGATGGAAGGTTGTATATGGTGGAGGGTTGTATGTGATGGAAGGTTGTATATGGTGGAGGGTTGTATGTGGTGGAAGGTTGTATGTGGTGAAGGGTTGTATGTGTGTGGTGGAAGGTTGTATGTGGTGGAGGGTTGTATGTGGTGGAGGGTTGTATGTGGTGGAAGGTTGTATATGGTGGAAGGTTGTATGTGGTGGAGGGTTGTATGTGGTGGAGGGTTGTATGTGTGTGATGGAGGGTTGTATGTGTGGTGGAAGGTTGTATGTGGTGAAGGGTTGTATATGGTGGAGGGTTGTATGTGGTGGAAGGTTGTATGTGGTGGAAGGTTGTATATGGTGGAGGGTTGTATATGGTGGAGGGTTGTATGTGGTGGAAGGTTGTATGTGGTGGAAGGTTGTATGTGTGTGGTGGGTTGTATGTGGTGGAAGGTTGTATGTGGTAGAAGGTTGTATGTGGTGGAAGGTTGTATGTGGTGGAGGGTTGTATGTGGTGGAGGGTTGTATGTGATGGAAGGTTGTATGTGGTGGAGGGTTGTATGTGGTGGAGGGTTGTATGTGATGGAAGGTTGTATGTGGTGGAAGGTTGTATGTGATGGAGGGTTGTATATGGTGGAGGGTTGTATGTGGTGGAAGGTTGTATATGGTAGAAGGTTGTATGTGGTGGAGGGTTGTATGTGGTGGAAGGTTGTATGTGGTGGAAGGTTGTATATGGTAGAAGGTTGTATATGGTGGAGGGTTGTATGTGGTGGAAGGTTGTATGTGGTGGAGGGTTGTATGTGGTGGAGGGTTGTATATGGTGGAGGGTTGTATATGGTGGAGGGTTGTATGTGGTGGAAGGTTGTATATGGTAGAAGGTTGTATGTGGTGGAAGGTTGTATATGGTAGAAGGTTGTATGTGGTGGAAGGTTGTATATGGTGGAGGGTTGTATGTGGTGGAAGGTTGTATGTGGTGGAGGGTTGTATATGGTGGAGGGTTGTATGTGGTGGAAGGTTGTATATGGTAGAAGGTTGTATGTGGTGGAAGGTTGTATATGGTGGAAGGTTGTATATGGTGGAGGGTTGTATGTGGTGGAAGGTTGTATGTGGTGGAAGGTTGTATGTGGTGGAGGGTTGTATGTGGTGGAAGGTTGTATATGGTGGAAGGTTGTATATGGTGGAGGGTTGTATGTGGTGGAAGGTTGTATGTGATGGAAGGTTGTATGTGATGGAAGGTTGTATGTGGTGGAAGGTTGTATATGGTGGAGGGTTGTATGTGGTGGAGGGTTGTATGTGGTGGAGGGTTGTATGTGGTGGAAGGTTGTATATGGTGGAAGGTTGTATATGGTGGAAGGTTGTATGTGGTGGAAGGTTGTATGTGGTGGAAGGTTGTATATGGTGGAGGGTTGTATGTGGTGGAAGGTTGTATGTGGTGGAAGGTTGTATGTGATGGAAGGTTGTATATGGTGGAGGGTTGTATGTGGTGGAAGGTTGTATGTGGTGGAAGGTTGTATGTGGTGGAAGGTTGTATATGGTGGAGGGTTGTATGTGGTGGAGGGTTGTATGTGGTGGAGGGTTGTATGTGGTGGAGGGTTGTATGTGATGGAAGGTTGTATGTGGTGGAGGGTTGTATGTGGTGGAAGGTTGTATGTGGTGGAAGGTTGTATGTGATGGAAGGTTGTATGTGGTGGAGGGTTGTATGTGGTGGAAGGTTGTATGTGGTGGAGGGTTGTATGTGGTGGAGGGTTGTATGTGGTGGAGGGTTGTATGTGGTGGAAGGTTGTATGTGGTGGAAGGTTGTATGTGGTGGAAGGTTGTATGTGGTGGAAGGTTGTATGTGGTGGAAGGTTGTATGTGGTGGAAGGTTGTATGTGGTGGAAGGTTGTATGTGGTGGAGGGTTGTATGTGGTGGAGGGTTGTATATGGTGGAGGGTTGTATATGGTGGAGGGTTGTATGTGGTGGAAGGTTGTATATGGTGGAAGGTTGTATATGGTGGAAGGTTGTATATGGTAGAAGGTTGTATGTGGTGGAAGGTTGTATGTGGTGGAAGGTTGTATGTGGTGGAGGGTTGTATGTGGTGGAAGGTTGTATGTGGTGGAGGGTTGTATGTGGTGGAGGGTTGTATGTGGTGGAAGGTTGTATGTGGTGGAAGGTTGTATGTGGTGGAGGGTTGTATGTGATGGAGGGTTGTATGTGGTGGAAGGTTGTATGTGGTGGAGGGTTGTATGTGGTGGAGGGTTGTATGTGGTGGAGGGTTGTATGTGGTGGAAGGTTGTATATGGTGGAGGGTTGTATGTGGTGGAGGGTTGTATGTGGTGGAGGGTTGTATGTGGTGGAAGGTTGTATGTGGTGGAAGGTTGTATGTGGTGGAAGGTTGTATGTGATGGAAGGTTGTATGTGGTGGAGGGTTGTATGTGGTGGAGGGTTGTATGTGGTGGAGGGTTGTATGTGGTGGAGGGTTGTATGTGGTGGAAGGTTGTATATGGTGGAGGGTTGTATGTGGTGGAGGGTTGTATGTGGTGGAAGGTTGTATATGGTAGAGGGTTGTATGTGGTGGAGGGTTGTATGTGGTGGAGGGTTGTATGTGGTGGAAGGTTGTATGTGGTGGAAGGTTGTATGTGGTGGAAGGTTGTATATGGTGGAGGGTTGTATGTGGTGGAAGGTTGTATGTGGTGGAAGGTTGTATGTGGTGGAAGGTTGTATGTGGTGGAGGGTTGTATGTGGTGGAGGGTTGTATGTGGTGGAGGGTTGTATGTGGTGGAGGGTTGTATGTGGTGGAAGGTTGTATGTGGTGGAGGGTTGTATGTGGTGGAAGGTTGTATGTGGTGGAAGGTTGTATGGGGAAGGTTGTATGGGAGGTTGTATGTGGTGGAAGGTTGTATATGGTGGAGGGTTGTATGTGGTGGAAGGTTGTATGTGGTGGAGGTTGTATATGGTGGAGGGTGTATGTGGTGGAAGGTTGTATGTGGTGGAAGGTTGTATGTGGTGGAAGGTTGTATGTGGTGGAAGGTTGTATGTGGTGGAGGGTGTTGTGGTGGAAGGTTGTATGTGGTGGAAGGTTGTATGTGGTGGAGGGTTGTATGTGGTGGAAGGTTGTATATGGTGGAAGGTTGTATGTGGTGGAGGGTTGTATGTGGTGGAAGGTTGTATGTGATGGAAGGTTGTATGTGATGGAAGGTTGTATGTGGTGGAAGGTTGTATATGGTGGAAGGTTGTATGTGGTGGAGGGTTGTATGTGGTGGAGGGTTGTATGTGGTGGAAGGTTGTATGTGGTGGAAGGTTGTATATGATGGAAGGTTGTATGTGGTGGAAGGTTGTATGTGGTGGAAGGTTGTATATGGTGGAGGGTTGTATGTGGTGGAAGGTTGTATGTGGTGGAAGGTTGTATGTGATGGAAGGTTGTATATGGTGGAGGGTTGTATGTGGTGGAAGGTTGTATGTGGTGGAAGGTTGTATATGGTGGAAGGTTGTATGTGGTGGAGGGTTGTATGTGGTGGAGGGTTGTATGTGGTGGAGGGTTGTATGTGGTGGAGGGTTGTATGTGGTGGAAGGTTGTATGTGGTGGAGGGTTGTATGTGGTGGAAGGTTGTATGTGGTGGAAGGTTGTATGTGGTGGAAGGTTGTATATGGTGGAGGGTTGTATGTGGTGGAAGGTTGTATGTGGTGGAGGGTTGTATGTGGTGGAGGGTTGTATGTGGTGGAGGGTTGTATGTGGTGGAAGGTTGTATGTGGTGGAAGGTTGTATATGGTGGAAGGTTGTATGTGGTGGAAGGTTGTATGTGGTGGAAGGTTGTATGTGGTGGAGGGTTGTATGTGGTGGAAGGTTGTATGTGGTGGAGGGTTGTATATGGTGGAGGGTTGTATATGGTGGAGGGTTGTATGTGGTGGAAGGTTGTATATGGTGGAAGGTTGTATATGGTGAAGGTTGTATATGGTAGAAGGTTGTATGTGGTGGAAGGTTGTATGTGATGGAAGGTTGTATGTGGTGGAGGGTTGTATGTGGTGGAAGGTTGTATGTGGTGGAAGGTTGTATGTGGTGGAAGGTTGTATATGGTGGAGGGTTGTATGTGGTGGAAGGTTGTATGAGGTGGAAGGTTGTATGTGGTGGAAGGTTGTATGTGGTGGAAGGTTGTATGTGATGGAGGGTTGTATGTGATGGAAGGTTGTATGTGATGGAGGGTTGTATGTGATGGAAGGTTGTATGTGGTGGAGGGTTGTATGTGGTGGAAGGTTGTATGAGGTGGAAGGTTGTATATGGTGGAGGGTTGTATGTGATGGAAGGTTGTATATGGTGGAGGGTTGTATGTGATGGAAGGTTGTATATGGTGGAGGGTTGTATGTGGTGGAAGGTTGTATGTGGTGAAGGGTTGTATGTGTGTGGTGGAAGGTTGTATGTGGTGGAGGGTTGTATGTGGTGGAGGGTTGTATGTGGTGGAAGGTTGTATATGGTGGAAGGTTGTATGTGGTGGAGGGTTGTATGTGGTGGAGGGTTGTATGTGTGTGATGGAGGGTTGTATGTGTGGTGGAAGGTTGTATGTGGTGAAGGGTTGTATATGGTGGAGGGTTGTATGTGGTGGAAGGTTGTATGTGGTGGAAGGTTGTATATGGTGGAGGGTTGTATATGGTGGAGGGTTGTATGTGGTGGAAGGTTGTATGTGGTGGAAGGTTGTATGTGTGTGGTGGGTTGTATGTGGTGGAAGGTTGTATGTGGTAGAAGGTTGTATGTGGTGGAAGGTTGTATGTGGTGGAGGGTTGTATGTGGTGGAGGGTTGTATGTGATGGAAGGTTGTATGTGGTGGAGGGTTGTATGTGGTGGAGGGTTGTATGTGATGGAAGGTTGTATGTGGTGGAAGGTTGTATGTGATGGAGGGTTGTATATGGTGGAGGGTTGTATGTGGTGGAAGGTTGTATATGGTAGAAGGTTGTATGTGGTGGAGGGTTGTATGTGGTGGAAGGTTGTATGTGGTGGAAGGTTGTATATGGTAGAAGGTTGTATATGGTGGAGGGTTGTATGTGGTGGAAGGTTGTATGTGGTGGAGGGTTGTATGTGGTGGAGGGTTGTATATGGTGGAGGGTTGTATATGGTGGAGGGTTGTATGTGGTGGAAGGTTGTATATGGTAGAAGGTTGTATGTGGTGGAAGGTTGTATATGGTAGAAGGTTGTATGTGGTGGAAGGTTGTATATGGTGGAGGGTTGTATGTGGTGGAAGGTTGTATGTGGTGGAGGGTTGTATATGGTGGAGGGTTGTATGTGGTGGAAGGTTGTATATGGTAGAAGGTTGTATGTGGTGGAAGGTTGTATATGGTGGAAGGTTGTATATGGTGGAGGGTTGTTTGTGGTGGAAGGTTGTATGTGGTGGCAGGTTGTATGTGGTGGAGGGTTGTATGTGGTGGAAGGTTGTATATGGTGGAAGGTTGTATATGGTGGAGGGTTGTATGTGGTGGAAGGTTGTATGTGATGGAAGGTTGTATGTGATGGAAGGTTGTATGTGGTGGAAGGTTGTATATGGTGGAGGGTTGTATGTGGTGGAGGGTTGTATGTGGTGGAGGGTTGTATGTGGTGGAAGGTTGTATATGGTGGAAGGTTGTATATGATGGAAGGTTGTATGTGGTGGAAGGTTGTATATGGTGGAAGGTTGTATATGGTGGAGGGTTGTATGTGGTGGAAGGTTGTATGTGGTGGAAGGTTGTATGTGATGGAAGGTTGTATATGGTGGAGGGTTGTATGTGGTGGAAGGTTGTATGTGGTGGAAGGTTGTATATGGTGGAAGGTTGTATATGGTGGAGGGTTGTATGTGGTGGAGGGTTGTATGTGGTGGAGGGTTGTATGTGGTGGAGGGTTGTATGTGATGGAAGGTTGTATGTGGTGGAGGGTTGTATGTGGTGGAAGGTTGTATGTGGTGGAAGGTTGTATGTGATGGAAGGTTGTATATGGTGGAGGGTTGTATGTGGTGGAAGGTTGTATGTGGTGGAGGGTTGTATGTGGTGGAGGGTTGTATGTGGTGGAGGGTTGTATGTGATGGAAGGTTGTATGTGGTGGAAGGTTGTATATGGTGGAAGGTTGTATGTGGTGGAAGGTTGTATGTGGTGGAAGGTTGTATATGGTGGAGGGTTGTATGTGGTGGAAGGTTGTATGTGGTGGAGGGTTGTATGTGGTGGAGGGTTGTATATGGTGGAGGGTTGTATATGGTGGAGGGTTGTATGTGGTGGAAGGTTGTATATGGTGGAAGGTTGTATATGGTAGAAGGTTGTATATGGTAGAAGGTTGTATGTGGTGGAAGGTTGTATGTGGTGGAAGGTTGTATGTGGTGGAGGGTTGTATGTGGTGGAAGGTTGTATGTGGTGGAGGGTTGTATGTGGTGGAGGGTTGTATGTGGTGGAAGGTTGTATGTGGTGGAAGGTTGTATGTGGTGGAGGGTTGTATGTGATGGAGGGTTGTATGTGGTGGAAGGTTGTATGTGGTGGAGGGTTGTATGTGGTGGAGGGTTGTATGTGGTGGAGGGTTGTATGTGGTGGAAGGTTGTATATGGTAGAGGGTTGTATGTGGTGGAGGGTTGTATGTGGTGGAGGGTTGTATGTGGTGGAAGGTTGTATGTGGTGGAAGGTTGTATGTGGTGGAAGGTTGTATATGATGGAAGGTTGTATGTGGTGGAGGGTTGTATGTGGTGGAGGGTTGTATGTGGTGGAGGGTTGTATGTGGTGGAGGGTTGTATGTGGTGGAAGGTTGTATGTGGTGGAGGGTTGTATGTGGTGGAGGGTTGTATGTGGTGGAAGGTTGTATGTGGTGGAGGGTTGTATGATGGTGGAGGGTTGTATATGGTGGAGGGTGTATGTGGTGGAAGGTTGTATATGGTGGAAGGTTGTATGTGGTGGAGGGTTGTATGTGGTGAAGGGTTGTTTATGGTAGAAGGTTGTATATGGTGGAGGGTTGTATGTGGTGGAAGGTTGTATGTGGTGGAGGGTTGTATGTGGTGGAGGGTTGTATATGGTGGAGGGTTGTATGTGGTGGAGGTTGTATGTGGTGGAAGGTTGTATGTGGTGGAAGGTTGTATGTGGTGGAAGGTTGTATGTGGTGGAAGGTTGTATGTGGTGGAGGGTTGTATGTGGTGGAGGGTTGTATGTGGTGGAAGGTTGTATGTGGTGGAGGGTTGTATATGGTGGAGGGTTGTATGTGGTGGAAGGTTGTATGTGGTGGAAGGTTGTATATGGTGGAAGGTTGTATATGGTGGAGGGTTGTTTGTGGTGGAAGGTTGTATGTGGTGGCAGGTTGTATGTGGTGGAGGGTTGTATGTGGTGGAAGGTTGTATATGGTGGAAGGTTGTATATGGTGGAGGGTTGTATGTGGTGGAAGGTTGTATGTGATGGAAGGTTGTATGTGATGGAAGGTTGTATGTGGTGGAAGGTTGTATGTGGTGGAAGGTTGTATATGGTGGAGGGTTGTATGTGGTGGAGGGTTGTATGTGGTGGAGGGTTGTATGTGGTGGAAGGTTGTATATGGTGGAAGGTTGTATATGATGGAAGGTTGTATGTGGTGGAAGGTTGTATGTGGTGGAAGGTTGTATATGGTGGAGGGTTGTATGTGGTGGAAGGTTGTATGTGGTGGAAGGTTGTATGTGATGGAAGGTTGTATATGGTGGAGGGTTGTATGTGGTGGAAGGTTGTATGTGGTGGAAGGTTGTATATGGTGGAAGGTTGTATGTGGTGGAGGGTTGTATGTGGTGGAGGGTTGTATGTGGTGGAGGGTTGTATGTGGTGGAGGGTTGTATGTGATGGAAGGTTGTATGTGGTGGAGGGTTGTATGTGGTGGAAGGTTGTATGTGGTGGAAGGTTGTATGTGATGGAAGGTTGTATATGGTGGAGGGTTGTATGTGGTGGAAGGTTGTATGTGGTGGAGGGTTGTATGTGGTGGAGGGTTGTATGTGGTGGAGGGTTGTATGTGGTGGAAGGTTGTATGTGGTGGAAGGTTGTATATGGTGGAGGGTTGTATGTGGTGGAAGGTTGTATGTGGTGGAAGGTTGTATATGGTGGAGGGTTGTATGTGGTGGAAGGTTGTATGTGGTGGAGGGTTGTATGTGGTGGAGGGTTGTATATGGTGGAGGGTTGTATGTGGTGGAAGGTTGTATATGGTGGAAGGTTGTATATGGTAGAAGGTTGTATATGGTAGAAGGTTGTATGTGGTGGAAGGTTGTATGTGGTGGAAGGTTGTATATGGTGGAGGGTTGTATGTGGTGGAAGGTTGTATGTGGTGGAGGGTTGTATATGGTGGAGGGTTGTATGTGGTGGAGGGTTGTATGTGGTGGAAGGTTGTATATGGTGGAAGGTTGTATATGGTAGAAGGTTGTATATGGTAGAAGGTTGTATGTGGTGGAAGGTTGTATGTGGTGGAAGGTTGTATGTGGTGGAGGGTTGTATGTGGTGGAAGGTTGTATGTGGTGGAGGGTTGTATGTGGTGGAGGGTTGTATGTGGTGGAAGGTTGTATGTGGTGGAAGGTTGTATGTGGTGGAGGGTTGTATGTGATGGAGGGTTGTATGTGGTGGAAGGTTGTATGTGGTGGAGGGTTGTATGTGGTGGAGGGTTGTATGTGGTGGAGGGTTGTATGTGGTGGAAGGTTGTATATGGTAGAGGGTTGTATGTGGTGGAGGGTTGTATGTGGTGGAGGGTTGTATGTGGTGGAAGGTTGTATGTGGTGGA
>JABXNX010001956.1:0-10846 GCA_014843695.1 Archivesica marissinica | reverse complement strand
GTTCATGAGGAGATGTCATGAAGTTTGATGATGATGATGATTGGACAAGTGGTTCATGAGGAGATGTCATGAAGTTTGATGATGATGATGATTGGACAAGTGGTTCATGAGGAGATGTCATGAAGTTTGATGATGATTGGACAAGTGGTTCATGAGGAGATGTCATGAAGTTTGATGATGATGATGATTGGACAAGTGGTTCATGAGGAGATGTCATGAAGTTTGATGATGATGATGATTGGACAAGTGGTTCATGAGGAGATGTCATGAAGTTTGATGATGATGATGATTGGACAAGTGGTTCATGAGGAGATGTCATGAAGTTTGATGATGATGATGATTGGACAAGTGGTTCATGAGGAGATGTCATGAAGTTTGATGATGATGATGATTGGACAAGTGGTTCATGAGGAGATGTCATGAAGTTTGATGATGATTGGACAAGTGGTTCATGAGGAGATGTCATGAAGTTTGATGATGATGATGATTGGACAAGTGGTTCATGAGGAGATGTCATGAAGTTTGATGATGATGATGATTGGACAAGTGGTTCATGAGGAGATGTCATGAAGTTTGATGATGATTGGACAAGTGGTTCATGAGGAGATGTCATGAAGTTTGATGATGATTGGACAAGTGGTTCATGAGGAGATGTCATGAAGTTTGATGATGATTGGACAAGTGGTTCATGGGAGATGTCATGAAGTTTGATGATGATGATTGGACAAGTGGTTCATGAGGAGATGTCATGAAGTTTGATGATGATTGGACAAGTGGTTCATGAGGAGATGTCATGAAGTTTGATGATGATGATGATTGGACAAGTGGTTCATGAGGAGATGTCATGAAGTTTTGATGATGATGATGATTGGACAAGTGGTTCATGAGGAGATGTCATGAAGTTTGATGATGATTGGACAAGTGGTTCATGAGGAGATGTCATGAAGTTTGATGATGATGATGATTGGACAAGTGGTTCATGAGGAGATGTCATGAAGTTTGATGATGATTGGACAAGTGGTTCATGAGGAGATGTCATGAAGTTTGATGATGATGATGATTGGACAAGTGGTTCATGAGGAGATGTCATGAAGTTTGATGATGATTGGACAAGTGGTTCATGAGGAGATGTCATGAAGTTTGATGATGATGATGATTGGACAAGTGGTTCATGAGGAGATGTCATGAAGTTTGATGATGATGATGATTGGACAAGTGGTTCATGAGGAGATGTCATGAAGTTTGATGATGATGATTGGACAAGTGGTTCATGAGGAGATGTCATGAAGTTTGATGATGATGATGATTGGACAAGTGGTTCATGAGGAGATGTCATGAAGTGAATAGTTGATGACGACTGCAAACCTTGAGCACTTTGTCCTCTGATTTGATTAGGTATATATTGTAATATATTTTGAGATGTATTTCATAATGTATTATTCTGTACAATATTATGAAATGTATTTTGAAATACTTATTTTAAATGTATAGTGTGATGTTTTTTGTAGTATTTTTTGTAGTATATTATGTAATGTATTTTGTATGGATATTAAAATGTGACAATGAACATACATTGGCCTACAATATAATATGCTCTAGTAAAGGATATGATAAACGTGCAATATATACATGTATACAG
This sequence comes from Archivesica marissinica, assembly GCA_014843695.1. Lineage (NCBI taxonomy): Eukaryota > Metazoa > Mollusca > Bivalvia > Venerida > Vesicomyidae > Archivesica > Archivesica marissinica. The sequence goes on along the minus strand of JABXNX010001956.1, from coordinate 9,207 downwards.
CCACAAGATACATGTTGTCTTGATATCACTCATACAAAATTTCTCACTGAAAATCAAATAGCAAGTTTGAACAAAGTGATTATCTGAGTTAAAGAATAGAATGTTTGTTCTAGTTTGTAAACTAGTCAAGCGCTAGTATTCTATTAAAAAGGCCACGGCCCCCAGGAGGTGTCGCCACCAGCGATTATATAAGTACTGGTACACTGAAATAAAAACTATATTTTTTAAGCTTTCCAACAAATTGGTGCAGGGACTATTTTTGGCCAAACTTCAAGGTTAGTGGTAGGGTGGTAACTTACTGTGGGTGTACAGAATTAGTCCTTGGATGTACATGCACAGTTTCAAGGTCAGTGGTAGGGTGGTAACTTACTGTGGGTGTACATAATTATTCCTTGGATGTACATGCACAGTTTCAAGGTCAGTGGTAGGGGTGGTAACTTACTGTGGGTGTACAGAATTAGAATTAGTCCTTGGATGTACATGCACAGTTTCAAGGTCAGTGGTAGGGTGGTAACTTACTGTGGGTGTACAGAATTAGTCCTTGGATGTACATGCACAGTTTCAAGGTCAGTGGTAGGGTGGTAACTTACTGTGGGTGTACAGAATTAGTCCTTGGATGTACATGCACAGTTTCAAGGTCAGTGGTAGGGTGGTAACTTACTGTGGGTGTACAGAATTAGTCCTTGGATGTACATGCCAGTTTCAAGGTCAGTGGTAGGGTGGTAACTTACTGTGGGTGTACAGAATTAGTCCTTGGATGTACATGCACAGTTTCAAGGTCAGTGGTAGGGTGGTAACTTACTGTGGGTGTACAGAATTAGTCCTTGGATGTACATGCACAGTTTCAAGGTCAGTGGTAGGGTGGTAACTTACTGTGGGTGTACATAATTAGTCCTTGGATGTACATGCACAGTTTCAAGGTCAGTGGTAGGGTGGTAACTTACTGTGGGTGTACAGAATTAGTCCTTGGATGTACATGCACAGTTTCAAGGTCAGTGGTAGCATGGTAACTTACTGTGGGTGTACAGAATTATTCCTTAGATGTACATGCACAGTTTCAAGGTCAGTGGTAGGGTGGTAACTTACTGTGGGTGTACAGATTATTCCTTAGATGTACATGCACAGTTTCAAGGTCAATGGTAGGGTGGTAACTTACTGTGGGTGTACAGAATTAGTCCTTGGATGTACATGCACAGTTTCAAGGTCAGTGGTAGGGTGGTAACTTACTGTGGGTGTACAGAATTAGTCCTTGGATGTACATGCACAGTTTCAAGGTCAGTGGTAGGGTGGTAACTTACTGTGGGTGTACAGAATTAGTCCTTGGATGTACATGCACAGTTTCAAGGTCAGTGGTAGGGTGGTAACTTACTGTGGGTGTACAGAATTAGTCCTTAGATGTACATGCACAGTTTCAAGGTCAATGGTAGGGTGGTAACTTACTGTGGGTGTACAGAATTAGTCCTTGGATGTACATGTACAGTTTCAAGGTCAGTGGTACGGTGGTAACTTACTGTGGGTCTACAGAATTAGTCCTTGGATGTACATGCACAGTTTCAAGGTCAGTGGTAGGGTGGTAACTTACTGTGGGTGGTACAGAATTAGTCCTTGGATGTACATGCACAGTTTCAAGGTCAGTGGTAAGGTGGTAACTTACTGTGGGTGTACAGAATTAGTCCTTGGATGTACATGCACAGTTTCAAGGTCAGTGGTAGGGTGGTAACTTACTGTGGGTGTACAGCATTGGTCCTTGGATGTACATGCCCAGTTTCAAGGTCAGTGGTAGGGTGGTAACTTACTGTGGGTGTACAGAATTAGTCCTTGGATGTACATGTACAGTTTCAGGGTCAGTGGTAGGGTGGTAACTTACTGTGGGTGTACAGAATTAGTCCTTGGATGTACATGCCCAGTTTCAAGGTCAGTGGTAGGGTGGTAACTTACTGTGGGTGTACAGAATTAGTCCTTGGATGTACATGCACAGTTTCAAGGTCAGTGGTAGCATGGTAACTTACTGTGGGTGTACAGAATTATTCCTTAGATGTACATGCACAGTTTCAAGGTCAGTGGTAGGGTGGTAACTTACTGTGGGTGTACATAATTATTCCTTCGATGTACATGCACAGTTTCAAGGTCAATGGTAGGGTGGTAACTTACTGTGGGTGTACATAATTAGTCCTTGGATGTACATGCACAGTTTCAAGGTCAGTGGTAGGGTGGTAACTTACTGTGGGTGTACAGAATTAGTCCTTGGATGTACATGTACAGTTTCAAGGTCAGTGGTACGGTGGTAACTTACTGTGGGTGTACAGAATTAGTCCTTGGATGTACATGTACAGTTTCAAGGTCAGTGGTACGGTGGTAACTTACTGTGGGTCTACAGAATTAGTCCTTGGATGTACATGCACAGTTTCAAGGTCAGTGGTAGGGTGGTAACTTACTGTGGGTGTACAGAATTAGTCCTTGGATGTACATGCACAGTTTCAAGGTCAGTGGTAAGGTGGTAACTTACTGTGGGTGTACAGAATTAGTCCTCGGATGTACATGCACAGTTTCAAGGTCAGTGGTAGGGTGGTAACTTACTGTAGGTGTACAGCATTGGTCCTTGGATGTACATGCCCAGTTTCAAGGTCAGTGGTAGGGTGGTAACTTACTGTGGGTGTACAGAATTAGTCCTTGGATGTACATGTACAGTTTCAAGGTCAGTGGTACGGTGGTAACTTACTGTGGGTCTACAGAATTAGTCCTTGGATGTACATGCACAGTTTCAAGGTCAGTGGTAGGGTGGTAACTTACTGTGGGTGGTACAGAATTAGTCCTTGGATGTACATGCACAGTTTCAAGGTCAGTGGTAAGGTGGTAACTTACTGTGGGTGTACAGAATTAGTCCTCGGATGTACATGCACAGTTTCAAGGTCAGTGGTAGGGTGGTAACTTACTGTAGGTGTACAGCATTGGTCCTTGGATGTACATGCCCAGTTTCAAGGTCAGTGGTAGGGTGGTAACTTACTGTGGGTGTACAGAATTAGTCCTTGGATGTACATGTACAGTTTCAGGGTCAGTGGTAGGGTGGTAACTTACTGTGGGTGTACAGAATTAGTCCTTGGATGTACATGCACAGTTTCAAGGTCAGTGGTAGGGTGGTAACTTACTGTGGGTGTACAGAATTAGTCCTTGGATGTACATGCACAGTTTCAAGGTCAGTGGTAGCATGGTAACTTACTGTGGGTGTACATAATTATTCCTTAGATGTACATGCACAGTTTCAAGGTCAGTGGTAGGGTGGTAACTTACTGTGGGTGTACAGAATTAGTCCTTGGATGTACATGCACAGTTTCAAGGTCAGTGGTAGCATGGTAACTTACTGTGGGTGTACAGAATTATTCCTTAGATGTACATGCACAGTTTCAAGGTCAGTGGTAGGGTGGTAACTTACTGTGGGTGTACAGAATTATTCCTTAGATGTACATGCACAGTTTCAAGGTCAATGGTAGGGTGGTAACTTACTGTGGGTGTACAGAATTAGTCCTTGGATGTACATGCACAGTTTCAAGGTCAGTGGTAGGGTGGTAACTTACTGTGGGTGTACAGAATTAGTCCTTGGATGTACATGTACAGTTTCAAGGTCAGTGGTAGGGTGGTAACTTACTGTGGGTCTACAGAATTAGTCCTTGGATGTACATGCACAGTTTCAAGGTCAGTGGTAGGGTGGTAACTTACTGTGGGTGTACAGAATTAGTCCTTAGATGTACATGCACAGTTTCAAGGTCAATGGTAGGGTGGTAACTTACTGTGGGTGTACAGAATTAGTCCTTGGATGTACATGTACAGTTTCAAGGTCAGTGGTACGGTGGTAACTTACTGTGGGTCTACAGAATTAGTCCTTGGATGTACATGCACAGTTTCAAGGTCAGTGGTAGGGTGGTAACTTACTGTGGGTGTACAGAATTAGTCCTTGGATGTACATGCACAGTTTCAAGGTCAGTGGTAGGGTGGTAACTTACTGTGGGTGTACAGAATTAGTCCTTGGATGTACATGTACAGTTTCAAGGTCAGTGGTAGGGTGGTAACTTACTGTGGGTGTACAGAATTAGTCCTTGGATGTACATGCACAGTTTCAAGGTCAGTGGTAGGGTGGTAACTTACTGTGGGTGTACAGAATTAGTCCTTGGATGTACATGCACAGTTTCAAGGTCAGTGGTAGCGTGGTAACTTACTGTGGGTGTACAGAATTATTCCTTGGATGTACATGCACAGTTTCAAGGTCAGTGGTAGGGTGGTAACTTACTGTGGGTGTACAGAATTATTCCTTAGATGTACATGCACAGTTTCAAGGTCAGTGGTAGGGTGGTAACTTACTGTGGGTGTACAGAATTAGTCCTTGGATGTACATGCACAGTTTCAAGGTCAGTGGTAGGGTGGTAACTTACTGTGGGTGTACAGAATTAGTCCTTGGATGTACATGCACAGTTTCAAGGTCAGTGGTAGGGTGGTAACTTACTGTGGGTGTACAGAATTAGTCCTTGGATGTACATGCACAGTTTCAAGGTCAGTGGTAGGGTGGTAACTTACTGTGGGTGTACAGAATTAGTCCTTGGATGTACATGCACAGTTTCAAGGTCAGTGGTAGGGTGGTAACTTACTGTGGGTGTACAGAATTAGTCCTTGGATGTACATGCACAGTTTCAAGGTCAGTGGTAGGGTGGTAACTTACTGTGGGTGTACAGAATTAGTCCTTGGATGTACATGCACAGTTTCAAGGTCAGTGGTAGGGTGGTAACTTACTGTGGGTGTACAGAATTAGTCCTCGGATGTACATGCACAGTTTCAAGGTCAGTGGTAGGGTGGTAACTTACTGTAGGTGTACAGCATTGGTCCTTGGATGTACATGCCCAGTTTCAAGGTCAGTGGTAGGGTGGTAACTTACTGTGGGTGTACAGAATTAGTCCTTGGATGTACATGTACAGTTTCAGGGTCAGTGGTAGGGTGGTAACTTACTGTGGGTGTACAGAATTAGTCCTTGGATGTACATGCACAGTTTCAAGGTCAGTGGTAGGGTGGTAACTTACTGTGGGTGTACAGAATTAGTCCTTGGATGTACATGCACAGTTTCAAGGTCAGTGGTAGCAGGTAACTTACTGTGGGTGTACATAATTATTCCTTAGATGTACATGCACAGTTTCAAGGTCAGTGGTAGGGTGGTAACTTACTGTGGGTGTACAGAATTAGTCCTTGGATGTACATGCACAGTTTCAAGGTCAGTGGTAGCATGGTAACTTACTGTGGGTGTACAGAATTATTCCTTAGATGTACATGCACAGTTTCAAGGTCAGTGGTAGGGTGGTAACTTACTGTGGGTGTACATAATTATTCCTTAGATGTACATGCACAGTTTCAAGGTCAATGGTAGGGTGGTAACTTACTGTGGGTGTACAGAATTAGTCCTTGGATGTACATGCACAGTTTCAAGGTCAGTGGTAGGGTGGTAACTTACTGTGGGTGTACAGAATTAGTCCTTGGATGTACATGTACAGTTTCAAGGTCAGTGGTAAGGTGGTAACTTACTGTGGGTCTACAGAATTAGTCCTTGGATGTACATGCACAGTTTCAAGGTCAGTGGTAGGGTGGTAACTTACTGTGGGTGTACAGAATTATTCCTTAGATGTACATGCACAGTTTCAAGGTCAATGGTAGGGTGGTAACTTACTGTGGGTGTACAGAATTAGTCCTTGGATGTACATGCACAGTTTCAAGGTCAGTGGTACGGTGGTAACTTACTGTGGGTCTACAGAATTAGTCCTTGGATGTACATGCACAGTTTCAAGGTCAGTGGTAGGGTGGTAACTTACTGTGGGTGTACAGAATTATTCCTTAGATGTACATGCACAGTTTCAAGGTCAATGGTAGGGTGGTAACTTACTGTGGGTGTACAGAATTAGTCCTTGGATGTACATGTACAGTTTCAAGGTCAGTGGTACGGTGGTAACTTACTGTGGGTCTACAGAATTAGTCCTTGGATGTACATGCACAGTTTCAAGGTCAGTGGTAGGGTGGTAACTTACTGTGGGTGTACAGAATTAGTCCTTGGATGTACATGCACAGTTTCAAGGTCAGTGGTAGCATGGTAACTTACTGTGGGTGTACAGAATTATTCCTTAGATGTACATGCACAGTTTCGAGGTCAGTGGTAGGGTGGTAACTTACTGTGGGTGTACAGAATTATTCCTTAGATGTACATGCACGGTTTCAAGGTCAATGGTAGGGTGGTAACTTACTGTGGGTGTACAGAATTAGTCCTTGGAAGTACATGCACAGTTTCAAGGTCAGTGGTAGGGTGGTAACTTACTGTGGGTGTACAGAATTAGTCCTTGGATGTACATGTACAGTTTCAAGGTCAGTGGTACGGTGATAACTTACTGTGGGTCTACAGAATTAGTCCTTGGATGTACATGCACAGTTTCAAGGTCAGTGGTAGGGTGGTAACTTACTGTGGATGTACAGCATTAGTCCTTGGATGTACATGCCCAGTTTCAAGGTCAGTGGTAGGGTGGTAACTTACTGTGGGTGTACAGAATTAGTCCTTGGATGTACATGCACAGTTTCAAAGTCAGTGGTAGGGTGGTAATTTACTGTGGGTGTACAGAATTAGTCCTTGGAGGTACATGCACAGTTTCAAGGTCAATGGTAGGGTGGTAACTTACTGTGGGTGTACAGAATTAGTCCTCGGATGTACATGCACAGTTTCAAGGTCAGTGGTAGGGTGGTAACTTACTGTAGGTGTACAGCATTGGTCCTTGGATGTACATGCCCAGTTTCAAGGTCAGTGGTAGGGTGGTAACTTACTGTGGGTGTACAGAATTAGTCCTTGGATGTACATGTACAGTTTCAGGGTCAGTGGTAGGGTGGTAACTTACTGTGGGTGTACAGAATTAGTCCTTGGATGTACATGCACAGTTTCAAGGTCAGTGGTAGGGTGGTAACTTACTGTGGGTGTACAGAATTAGTCCTTGGATGTACATGCACAGTTTCAAGGTCAGTGGTAGCATGGTAACTTACTGTGGGTGTACATAATTATTCCTTAGATGTACATGCACAGTTTCAAGGTCAGTGGTAGGGTGGTAACTTACTGTGGGTGTACAGAATTAGTCCTTGGATGTACATGCACAGTTTCAAGGTCAGTGGTAGCATGGTAACTTACTGTGGGTGTACATAATTATTCCTTAGATGTACATGCACAGTTTCAAGGTCAGTGGTAGGGTGGTAACTTACTGTGGGTGTACAGAATTAGTCCTTGGATGTACATGCACAGTTTCAAGGTCAGTGGTAGCATGGTAACTTACTGTGGGTGTACATAATTATTCCTTAGATGTACATGCACAGTTTCAAGGTCAGTGGTAGGGTGGTAACTTACTGTGGGTGTACAGAATTAGTCCTTGGATGTACATGCACAGTTTCAAGGTCAGTGGTAGGGTGGTAACTTACTGTGGGTGTACAGAATTAGTCCTTGGATGTACATGCACAGTTTCAAGGTCAGTGGTAGGGTGGTAACTTACTGTGGGTGTACAGAATTAGTCCTTAGATGTACATGCACAGTTTCAAGGTCAGTGGTAGGGTGGTAACTTACTGTGGGTGTACAGAATTAGTCCTTGGATGTACATGTACAGTTTCAAGGTCAGTGGTACGGTGGTAACTTACTGTGGGTCTACAGAATTAGTCCTTGGATGTACATGCACAGTTTCAAGGTCAGTGGTAGGGTGGTAACTTACTGTGGGTGTACAGCATTGGTCCTTGGATGTACATGCCCAGTTTCAAGGTCAGTGGTAGGGTGGTAACTTACTGTGGGTGTACAGAATTAGTCCTTGGATGTACATGTACAGTTTCAGGGTCAGTGGTAGGGTGGTAACTTACTGTGGGTGTACAGAATTAGTCCTTGGATGTACATGCCCAGTTACAAGGTCAGTGGTAGGGTGGTAACTTACTGTGGGTGTACAGAATTAGTCCTTGGATGTACATGCACAGTTTCAAGGTCAGTGGTAGCATGGTAACTTACTGTGGGTGTACAGAATTATTCCTTAGATGTACATGCACAGTTTCAAGGTCAGTGGTAGGGTGGTAACTTACTGTGGGTGTACAGAATTATTCCTTAGATGTACATGCACAGTTTCAAGGTCAATGGTAGGGTGGTAACTTACTGTGGGTGTACAGAATTAGTCCTTGGAAGTACATGCACAGTTTCAAGGTCAGTGGTAGGGTGGTAACTTACTGTGGGTGTACAGAATTAGTCCTTGGATGTACATGTACAGTTTCAAGGTCAGTGGTACGGTGATAACTTACTGTGGGTCTACAGAATTAGTCCTTGGATGTACATGCACAGTTTCAAGGTCAGTGGTAGGGTGGTAACTTACTGTGGATGTACAGCATTAGTCCTTGGATGTACATGCCCAGTTTCAAGGTCAGTGGTAGGGTGGTAACTTACTGTGGGTGTACAGAATTAGTCCTTGGATGTACATGCACAGTTTCAAAGTCAGTGGTAGGGTGGTAATTTACTGTGGGTGTACAGAATTAGTCCTTGGAGGTACATGCACAGTTTCAAGGTCAATGATAGGGTGGTAACTTACTGTGGGTGTACAGAATTAGTCCTTGGATGTAATTGCCGGCAACTGGCTTATAACAGGATCACTGTGTTCAGTGTTTATGACAATCATGTGTAAAAAAAACTGACATTTCAGACCTAGATGAACTGCAGGAAAAAGAACATTTAATTGTTAGTTGCAAGCACAGAATTGTTGTAGCATTGAGATTTTGGGATAAATGGTTCATTTTAATGTAAACTATTGGAGCTGTACTATAACTAATGTAAACTATTGGAGCTGTACTATAACTAATGTAAACTATTGGAGCTGTACTATAACTAATGTAAACTATTGGAGCTGTACTATAACTAATGTAAACTATTGGAGCTGTACTATAACTAATGTAAACTATTGGAGCTGTACTATAACTAATGTAAACTATTGGAGCTGTACTATAACTAATGTAAACTATTGGAGCTGTACTATAACTAATGTAAACTATTGGAGCTGTACTATAACTAATGTAAACTATTGGAGCTGTACTATAACTAATGTAAACTATTGGAGCTGTACTATAACTAATGTAAACTATTGGAGCTGTACTATAACTAATGTAAACTATTGGAGCTGTACTATAACT
>JABXNX010001955.1:0-10850 GCA_014843695.1 Archivesica marissinica | reverse complement strand
CGCATAGTGTAACATATATACACGCATAGTTATACATAGGTACAGGCATAGTTATACATAGGTACACGCATAGTGTAGCATAGATACAGGCATAGTGTAACATAGATACACGCATAATGTAACATAGATACACGCATAGTGTAACATAGATACACGCATAGTGTAACATAGATACACATAGTGTAGCATAGATACACATAGTGTAGCATAGATACACACATAGTGTAACATAGATACACACATAGTGTAACATAGATACACGCATAGTGTAACATAGATACACACATAGTGTAACATAGATACACCATAGTGCAACATATATACACGCATAGTTAACATAGATACACGCATAGTTATACATAGATACACGCATAGTGTAACATAGATACACGCATAGTGTAACATAGATACACGCATAGTGTAACATAGATACACATAGTGTAACATAGATACACGCATAGTGTAACGTAGATACACATAGTGTAACATAGATACACACATAGTGTAACATAGATACACGCATAGTGTAACATAGATACACGCATAGTGTAACATAGATACACGCATAGTGTAACATAGATACACATAGTGTAACATAGATACACGCATAGTGTAACATAGATACACATAGTGTAACATAGATACACATAGTGTAACATAGATACACGCATAGTGTAACATAGATACACATAGTGTAGCATAGATACACATAGTGTAGCATAGATACACGCATAGTGTAGCATAGATACACGCATAGTGTAGCATAGATACACGCATAGTGTAATATAGATACACGCATAGTGTAACATAGATACACATAGTGTAACATAGATACACGCATAGTGTAACATAGATACACGCATAGTGTAACATAGATAAACGCATAGTATAACATAGGTACACGCATAGTGTAACATAGATACACGCATAGTGTAACATAGATACACACATAGTGTAACATAGGTACACGCATAGTGTAACATAGATACACGCATAGTGTAACATAGATACACGCATAGTGTAACATAGGTACACACATAGTGTAACATAGATACACGCATAGTGTAACATAGGTACACACATAGTATAACATAGATACACATAGTGTAGCATAGATACACGCATAGTGTAACATAGGTACACGCATAGTGTAACATAGGTACAAGCATAGTGTAACATAGGTACACGCATAGTGTAACATAGATACACGCATAGTGTAGCATAGATACACACATAGTGTAACATAGATACACATAGTGTAACATAGATACACATAGTGTAGCATAGATACACACATAGAGTAACATAGATACACACATAGTGTAACATAGATACACATAGTGTAACATAGATACACATAGTGTAACATAGATACACATAGTGTAGCATAGATACACACATAGTGTAACATAGATACACACATAGTGTAACATAGATACACACATAGTGTAACATAGATACACGCATAGTGTAGCATAGATACACACATAGTGTAACATAGGTACACGCATAGTGTAACATAGGTACACCATAGGTAACATAATACACACTAGTGTAACATAGATACACACATAGTGTAACATAGATACACACATAGTGTAACATAGATACACATAGTGTAACATAGATACACACATAGTGTAACATAGATACACACATAGTGTAACATAGATACACATAGTGTAACATAGATACACATAGTGTAACATAGATACACATAGTGTAGCATAGATACACACATAGTGTAACATAGATACACACATAGTGTAACATAGATACACATAGTGTAACATAGATACACGTAGTGTAACATAGATACACACATAGTGTAACATAGATACACGCATAGTGTAGCATAGATACACACATAGTGTAACATAGGTACACGCATAGTGTAACATAGGTACACGCATAGTGTAACATAGATACACACATAGTGTAACATAGATACACACATAGTGTAACATAGATACACATAGTGTAACATAGATACACATAGTGTAACATAGATACACACATAGTGTAACATAGATACACACATAGTGTAACATAGATACACATAGTGTAACATAGATACACATAGTGTAACATAGATACACATAGTGTAGCATAGATACACACATAGTGTAACATAGATACACACATAGTGTAACATAGATACACACATAGTGTAACATAGATACACACATAGTGTAACATAGATACACACATAGTGTAACATAGATACACACATAGTGTAACATAGATACACATAGTGTAACATAGATACACATAGTGTAACATAGATACACATAGTGTAGCATAGATACACACATAGTGTAACATAGATACACACATAGTGTAACATAGATACACACATAGTGTAACATAGATACACACATAGTGTAACATAGATACACACATAGTGTAACATAGATACACACATAGTGTAACATAGATACACATATGTAACATAGATACACATAGTGTAACATAGATACACATAGTGTAACATAGATACACACATAGTGTAACATAGATACACACATAGTGTAACATAGATACACACATAGTGTAACATAGATACACACATAGTGTAACATAGATACACACATAGTGTAACATAGATACACACATAGTGTAACATAGATACACATAGTGTAACATAGATACACATAGTGTAACATAGATACACATAGTGTAGCATAGATACACACATAGTGTAACATAGATACACACATAGTGTAACATAGATACACACATAGTGTAACATAGATACACACATAGTGTAACATAGATACACACATAGTGTAGCATAGATACACACATAGTGTAACATAGATACACATAGTGTAACATAGATACACATAGTGTAACATAGATACACATAGTGTAGCATAGATACACACATAGTGTAACATAGATACACATAGTGTAACATAGATACACACATAGTGTAACATAGATACACACATAGTGTAACATAGATACACGCATAGTGTAACATAGATACACACATAGTGTAACATAGATACACGCATAGTGTAACATAGATACACGCATAGTGTAACATAGATACACACATAGTGTAACATAGATACACACATAGTGTAACATAGATACACACATAGTGTAACATAGATACACACATAGTGTAACATAGATACACATAGTGCAACATAGATACACGCATAGTGTAACATAGATACACGCATAGTGTAACATAGATACACACATAGTGTAACATAGATGCACACATAGTGTAACATAGATACACACATAGTGTAACATAGATACACATAGTGCAACATATATACACGCATAGTGTAACATAGATACACGCATAGTGTAACATAGATACACGCATAGTGTAACATATGTACACGCATAGTGTAACATAGATACACGCATAGTGTAACATAGATACACGCATAGTGTAACATACATACACACATATTGTAACATAGATACACACATAGTGTAACATAGATACACGCATAGTGTAACATAGATACACACATAGTGCAACATAGATACACGCATAGTGTAACATAGATACACACATAGTGTAACATAGATACACATAGTGTAACATAGATACACATAGTGTAGCATATATACACACATAGTGTAACATAGATACACGCATAGTGTAACATAGATACACACATAGTGTAACATAGATACACATAGTGTAACATAGATACACATAGTGTAGCATAGATACACACATAGTGTAACATAGATACACGCATAGTGTAACATAGATACACACATAGTGTAACATAGATACACATAGTGTAACATAGATATAGGCATAGTGTAACATAGATACACGCATAGTGTAACATAGATACACATAGTGTAACATAGATACACGCATAGTGTAACATAGATACACGCATAGTGTAACATAGATACACACATAGTGTCACATAGATACACATAGTGTAACATAGATACACATAGTGTAACATAGATACACATATAGTGTAACATAGGTACACATAGTGTAACATAGATACACGCATAGTGTAACATAGGTACACATAGTGTAACATAGATACACACATAGTGTAACATAGGTACACATAGTGTAACATAGATACACGCATAGTGTAACATAGGTACACATAATGTAACATAGATACACGCATAGTGTAACATAGATACACGCATAGTGTAACATATATACACGCATAGTTATACATAGGTACAGGCATAGTTATACATAGGTACACGCATAGTGTAGCATAGATACACGCATAGTGTAACATAGATACACGCATAATGTAACATAGATACACGCATAGTGTAACATAGATACACGCATAGTGTAACATAGATACACATAGTGTAGCATAGATACACACATAGTGTAGCATAGATACACACATAGTGTAACATAGATACACACATAGTGTAACATAGATACACGCATAGTGTAACATAGATACACACATAGTGTAACATAGATACACACATAGTGTAACATAGATACACGCATAGTGCAACATATATACACGCATAGTTATACATAGATACACGCATAGTTATACATAGATACACGCATAGTGTAACATAGATACACGCATAGTGTAACATAGATACACGCATAGTGTAACATAGATACACATAGTGTAACATAGATACACGCATAGTGTAACGTAGATACACATAGTGTAACATAGATACACACATAGTGTAACATAGATACACGCATAGTGTAACATAGATACACGCATAGTGTAACATAGATACACGCATAGTGTAACATAGATACACATAGTGTAACATAGATACACGCATAGTGTAACATAGATACACATAGTGTAACATAGATACACATAGTGTAACATAGATACACGCATAGTGTAACATAGATACACATAGTGTAGCATAGATACACATAGTGTAGCATAGATACACGCATAGTGTAGCATAGATACACGCATAGTGTAGCATAGATACACGCATAGTGTAATATAGATACACACATAGTGTAACATAGATACACATAGTGTAACATAGATACACGCATAGTGTAACATAGATACACATTGTGTAGCATAGATACACGCATAGTGTAACATAGATACACATAGTGTAACATAGATACACACATAGTGTAACATAGATGCACATAGTGTAACATAGGTACACGCACAGTGTAACATAGATACACACATAGTGTAACATAGATGCACATAGTGTAACATAGATACACACATAGTGTAACATAGATACACACATAGTGTGACATAGATACACACATAGTGTAACATAGATACACATAGTGCAACATAGATACACGCATAATGTAACATAGATACACGCATAGTGTAACATAGATACACACATAGTGTAACATAGATACACACATAGTGTAACATAGATACACACATAGTGTAACATAGATACACATAGTGCAACATATATACACGCATAGTGTAACATAGATACACGCATAGTGTAACATAGATACACGCATAGTGTAACATATGTACACGCATAGTGTAACATAGATACACGCATAGTGTAACATAGATACACGCATAGTGTAACATAGATACACACATAGTGTAACATAGATACACACATAGTGTAACATAGATACACACATAGTGTAACATAGATACACGCATAGTGTAACATAGATACACACATAGTGCAACATAGATACACGCATAGTGTAACATAGATACACACATAGTGTAACATAGATACACATAGTGTAACATAGATACACATAGTGTAGCATATATACACACATAGTGTAACATAGATACACGCATAGTGTAACATAGATACACACATAGTGTAACATAGATACACATAGTGTAACATAGATACACATAGTGTAGCATAGATACACACATAGTGTAACATAGATACACGCATAGTGTAACATAGATACACACATAGTGTAACATAGATACACATAGTGTAACATAGATATAGGCATAGTGTAACATAGATACACATAGTGTAACATAGATACACGCATAGTGTAACATAGATACACGCATAGTGTAACATAGATACACACATAGTGTAACATAGATACACATAGTGTAACATAGATACACATAGTGTAACATAGATACACATATAGTGTAACATAGGTACACATAGTGTAACATAGATACACGCATAGTGTAACATAGGTACACATAGTGTAACATAGATACACATATAGTGTAACATAGGTACACATAGTGTAACATAGATACACGCATAGTGTAACATAGGTACACATAATGTAACATAGATACACGCATAGTGTAACATAGATACACACATAATGTAACATAGATACACGCATAGTGTAACATAGATACACGCATAGTGTAACATAGATACACATAGTGTAGCATAGATACACATAGTGTAGCATAGATACACACATAGTGTAACATATATACACACATAGTGTAACATAGATACACGCATAGTGTAACATAGATACACACATAGTGTAACATAGATACACACATAGTGTAACAT
Organism: Archivesica marissinica; assembly: GCA_014843695.1. NCBI lineage: Eukaryota > Metazoa > Mollusca > Bivalvia > Venerida > Vesicomyidae > Archivesica > Archivesica marissinica. Next base: position 4,364 of record JABXNX010001955.1, on the reverse strand, counting down.
AGATACACATAGTGTAACATAGATACACATATAGTGTAACATAGGTACACATAGTGTAACATAGATACACGCATAGTGTAACATAGGTACACATAGTGTAACATAGATACACACATAGTGTAACATAGGTACACATAGTGTAACATAGATACACGCATAGTGTAACATAGGTACACATAATGTAACATAGATACACGCATAGTGTAACATAGATACACGCATAGTGTAACATATATACACGCATAGTTATACATAGGTACAGGCATAGTTATACATAGGTACACGCATAGTGTAGCATAGATACAGGCATAGTGTAACATAGATACACGCATAATGTAACATAGATACACGCATAGTGTAACATAGATACACGCATAGTGTAACATAGATACACATAGTGTAGCATAGATACACATAGTGTAGCATAGATACACACATAGTGTAACATAGATACACACATAGTGTAACATAGATACACGCATAGTGTAACATAGATACACACATAGTGTAACATAGATACACACATAGTGTAACATAGATACACGCATAGTGCAACATATATACACGCATAGTTATACATAGATACACGCATAGTTATACATAGATACACGCATAGTGTAACATAGATACACGCATAGTGTAACATAGATACACGCATAGTGTAACATAGATACACATAGTGTAACATAGATACACGCATAGTGTAACGTAGATACACATAGTGTAACATAGATACACACATAGTGTAACATAGATACACGCATAGTGTAACATAGATACACGCATAGTGTAACATAGATACACGCATAGTGTAACATAGATACACATAGTGTAACATAGATACACGCATAGTGTAACATAGATACACATAGTGTAACATAGATACACATAGTGTAACATAGATACACGCATAGTGTAACATAGATACACATAGTGTAGCATAGATACACATAGTGTAGCATAGATACACGCATAGTGTAGCATAGATACACGCATAGTGTAGCATAGATACACGCATAGTGTAATATAGATACACGCATAGTGTAACATAGATACACATAGTGTAACATAGATACACGCATAGTGTAACATAGATACACGCATAGTGTAACATAGATAAACGCATAGTATAACATAGGTACACGCATAGTGTAACATAGATACACGCATAGTGTAACATAGATACACGCATAGTGTAACATAGGTACACGCATAGTGTAACATAGATACACGCATAGTGTAACATAGATACACGCATAGTGTAACATAGGTACACACATAGTGTAACATAGATACACGCATAGTGTAACATAGGTACACACATAGTATAACATAGATACACATAGTGTAGCATAGATACACGCATAGTGTAACATAGGTACACGCATAGTGTAACATAGGTACAAGCATAGTGTAACATAGGTACACGCATAGTGTAACATAGATACACGCATAGTGTAGCATAGATACACACATAGTGTAACATAGATACACATAGTGTAACATAGATACACATAGTGTAGCATAGATACACACATAGAGTAACATAGATACACACATAGTGTAACATAGATACACATAGTGTAACATAGATACACATAGTGTAACATAGATACACATAGTGTAGCATAGATACACACATAGTGTAACATAGATACACACATAGTGTAACATAGATACACACATAGTGTAACATAGATACACGCATAGTGTAGCATAGATACACACATAGTGTAACATAGGTACACGCATAGTGTAACATAGGTACACGCATAGTGTAACATAGATACACACATAGTGTAACATAGATACACACATAGTGTAACATAGATACACATAGTGTAACATAGATACACATAGTGTAACATAGATACACACATATTGTAACATAGATACACACATAGTGTAACATAGATACACATAGTGTAACATAGATACACATAGTGTAACATAGATACACATAGTGTAGCATAGATACACACATAGTGTAACATAGATACACACATAGTGTAACATAGATACACATAGTGTAACATAGATACACGTAGTGTAACATAGATACACACATAGTGTAACATAGATACACGCATAGTGTAGCATAGATACACACATAGTGTAACATAGGTACACGCATAGTGTAACATAGGTACACGCATAGTGTAACATAGATACACACATAGTGTAACATAGATACACACATAGTGTAACATAGATACACATAGTGTAACATAGATACACATAGTGTAACATAGATACACACATAGTGTAACATAGATACACACATAGTGTAACATAGATACACATAGTGTAACATAGATACACATAGTGTAACATATATACACATAGTGTAGCATAGATACACACATAGTGTAACATAGATACACACATAGTGTAACATAGATACACACATAGTGTAACATAGATACACACATAGTGTAACATAGATACACACATAGTGTAGCATAGATACACACATAGTGTAACATAGATACACCATAGTGTAACATAGATACACATAGTGTAACATAGATACACATAGTGTACATAGATACACACATAGTGTAACATAGATACACACATAGTGTAACATAGATACACATAGTGTAACATAGATACACGCATAGTGTCATAGATACACACATAGTGTAACATAGATACACGCATAGTGTAACATAGATACACGCATAGTGTAACATAGATACACACATAGTGTAACATAGATACACACATAGTGTAACATAGATACACACATAGTGTAACATAGATACACACATAGTGTAACATAGATACACACATAGTGTAACATAGATACACATAGTGTAACATAGATACACACATAGTGTAACATAGATACACATAGTGTAACATAGATACACATAGTGTAACATAGATACACATAGTGTAACATAGATACACATAGTGTAGCATAGATACACACATAGTGTAACATAGATACACACATAGTGTAACATAGATACACACATAGTGTAACATAGATACACACATAGTGTAACATAGATACACACATAGTGTAGCATAGATACACACATAGTGTAACATAGATACACATAGTGTAACATAGATACACATAGTGTAACATAGATACACATAGTGTAGCATAGATACACACATAGTGTAACATAGATACACACATAGTGTAACATAGATACACACATAGTGTAACATAGATACACACATAGTGTAACATAGATACACGCATAGTGTAGCATAGATACACACATAGTGTAACATAGGTACACGCATAGTGTAACATAGGTACACGCATATTGTAACATAGATACACACATAGTGTAACATAGATACACAAATAGTGTAACATAGATACACACATAGTGTAACATAGATACACACATAGTGTAACATAGATACACATAGTGCAACATAGATACACGCATAGTGTAACATAGATACACGATAGTGTAACATAGATACACACATAGTGTAACATAGATGCACACATAGTGTAACATAGATACACGCATAGTGTAACATAGATACACATAGTGTACATAGATACACGCATAGTGTAACATAGATACACACATAGTGTAACATAGATACACGCATAGTGTAACATATGTACACGCATAGTGTAACATAGATACACGCATAGTGTAACATAGATACACGCATAGTGTAACATAGATACACACATAGTGTAACATAGATACACACATAGTGTAACATAGATACACACATAGTGTAACATAGATACACGCATAGTGTAACATAGATACACACATAGTGCAACATAGATACACGCATAGTGTAACATAGATACACACATAGTGTAACATAGATACACATAGTGTAACATAGATACACATAGTGTAGCATATATACACACATAGTGTAACATAGATACACGCATAGTGTAACATAGATACACACATAGTGTAACATAGATACACATAGTGTAACATAGATACACATAGTGTAGCATAGATACACACATAGTGTAACATAGATACACGCATAGTGTAACATAGATACACACATAGTGTAACATAGATACACATAGTGTAACATAGATATAGGCATAGTGTAACATAGATACACGCATAGTGTAACATAGATACACATAGTGTAACATAGATACACGCATAGTGTAACATAGATACACGCATAGTGTAACATAGATACACACATAGTGTCACATAGATACACATAGTGTAACATAGATACACATAGTGTAACATAGATACACACATAGTGTAACATAGATACACATAGTGTAACATAGATACACGCATAGTGTAACATAGGTACACATAGTGTAACATAGATACACACATAGTGTAACATAGGTACACATAGTGTAACATAGATACACGCATAGTGTA
>JABXNX010001954.1:0-10854 GCA_014843695.1 Archivesica marissinica | reverse complement strand
CAATTAGAATATAGTAAGTTTCGGTGTTGTGTGGCCCCAATTAGAATAGAGTAAGTTTCGGTGTTGTGGCCCCAATTAGAATAGAGTAAGTTTCGGTGTTGAGTGGCCCCAATTAGAATAGAGTAAGTTTCGGTGTTGTGGCCCCAATTAGAATATAGTAAGTTTCGGTGTTGAGTGGCCCCAATTAGAATAGAGTAAGTTTCGGTGTTGTGTGGCCCCAATTAGAATAGAGTAAGTTTCGGTGTTGAGTGGCCCCAATTAGAATAGAGTAAGTTTCGGTGTTGAGTGGCCCCAATTAGAATATAGTAAGTTTCGGTGTTGTGTGGCCCCAATTAGAATAGAGTAAGTTTCGGTGTTGAGTGGCCCCAATTAGAATAGAGTAAGTTTCGGTGTTGTGTGGCCCCAATTAGAATAGAGTACGTTTCGGTGTTGTGTGGCCCCAATTAGAATAGAGTAAGTTTCGGTGTTGTGTGGCCCCAATTAGAATAGAGTAAGTTTCGGTGTTGTGTGGCCCCAATTAGAATATAGTAAGTTTCGGTGTTGAGTGGCCCCAATTAGAATAGAGTAAGTTTCGGTGTTGTGTGGCCCCAATTAGAATAGAGTAAGTTTCGGTGTTGAGTGGCCCCAATTAGAATAGAGTAAGTTTCGGTGTTGAGTGGCCCCAATTAGAATACAGTAAGTTTCGGTGTTGTGTGGCCCCAATTAGAATAGAGTAAGTTTCGGTGTTGTGTGGCCCCAATTAGAATATAGTAAGTTTCGGTGTTGTGTGGCCCCAATTAGAATAGAGTAAGTTTCGGTGTTGTGTGGCCCCAATTAGAATAGAGTAAGTTTCGGTGTTGAGTGGCCCCAATTAGAATAGAGTAAGTTTCGGTGTTGTGTGGCCCCAATTAGAATATAGTAAGTTTCGGTGTTGTGTGGCCCCAATTAGAATAGAGTAAGTTTCGGTGTTGAGTGGCCCCAATTAGAATAGAGTAAGTTTCGGTGTTGTGTGGCCCCAATTAGAATATAGTAAGTTTCGGTGTTGTGTGGCCCCAATTAGAATAGAGTAAGTTTCGGTGTTGAGTGGCCCCAATTAAAATATAGTAAGTTTCGGTGTTGAGTGGCCCCAATTAGAATATAGTAAGTTTCGGTGTTGAGTGGCCCCAATTAGAATAGAGTAAGTTTCGGTGTTGAGTGGCCCCAATTAGAATAGAGTAAGTTTCGGTGTTGTGTGGCCCCAATTAGAATAGAGTAAGTTTCGGTGTTGAGTGGCCCCAATTAAAATAGAGTAAGTTTCGGTGTTGTGTGGCCCCAATTAGAATATAGTAAGTTTCGGTGTTGAGTGGCCCCAATTAGAATAGAGTAAGTTTCGGTGTTGAGTGGCCCCAATTAGAATATAGTAAGTTTCGGTGTTGAGTGGCCCCAATTAGAATAGAGTAAGTTTCGGTGTTGTGGCCCCAATTAGAATAGAGTACGTTTCGGTGTTGAGTGGCCCCAATTAAAATATAGTAAGTTTCGGTGTTGAGTGGCCCCAATTAGAATAGAGTAAGTTTCGGTGTTGAGTGGCCCCAATTAAAATATAGTAAGTTTCGGTGTTGAGTGGCCCCAATTAGAATAGAGTAAGTTTCGGTGTTGTGGCCCCAATTAGAATAGAGTAAGTTTCGGTGTTGAGTGGCCCCAATGGAATAGAGTAAGTTTCGGTGTTGTGTGGCCCCAATTAGAATAGAGTAAGTTTCGGTGTTGTGTGGCCCCAATTAGAATAGAGTAAGTTTCGGTGTTGAGTGGCCCCAATTAAAATATAGTAAGTTTCGGTGTTGAGTGGCCCCAATTAGAATAGAGTATGTTTCGGTGTTGTGGCCCCAATTAGAATAGAGTAAGTTTCGGTGTTGAGTGGCCCCAATGGAATAGAGTAAGTTTCGGTGTTGTGTGGCCCCAATTAGAATAGAGTAAGTTTCGGTGTTGAGTGGTCCCTATGGAATAGAGTAAGTTTCGGTGTTGAGTGGCCCCAATTAGAATATAGGAAGTTTCGGTGTTGTGTGGCCCCAATTAGAATAGAGTACGTTTCGGTGTTGTGTGGCCCCAATTATAATATAGGAAGTTTCGGTGTTGAGTGACCCCAATTATAATATAGGAAGTTTCGGTGTTGAGTGGCCCCAATTATAATATAGTACGTTTCGATGTTGAGTGGCCCCAATTAGAATAGAGTATATTTCGGCGTTGAGTGGCTCTAAATTAGAATAGAGTAAGTTTCAATGTTGAATGACCCCAATTAGAATAGAGTAAGTTTCAATGTTGAATGGCCCCAATTAGAATAGAGTAAGTTTCGTTGTTGTGGCTCCAATTAGAATAGAGTAAGTTTCGGTGTTGTGGCTCCAATTAGAATAGAGTAAGTTTCGGTGTTGTGGCTCCAATTAGAATAGAGTAAGTTTCGGTGTTGTGTGGCCCCAATTATAATAGAGTAAGTTTCGGTGTTGTGTGGCCCCAATTAGAATAGAGTAAGTTTCGGTGTTGAGTGGCCCCAATTAGAATAGAGTAAGTTTCGCTGTTGTGTGGCCCCAATTCGAATACAGTAAGTTTCGGTGTTGTGTGGCCCCAATTAGAATAGAGTAAGTTTCGGTGTTGAGTGGCCCCAATTAGAATACAGTAAGTTTCGGTGTTGAGTGGCCACACTTAGAATACAGTAAGTTTCGATCTTGAGTGGCCCCAATTAGAATATAGTAAGTTTCGGTGTTGTGCGGCCCCAATTAGAATACAGTAAGTTTCGGTGTTGAGTGGCCACACTTAGAATACAGTAAGTTTCGATCTTGAGTGGCCCCAATTAGAATATAGTAAGTTTCGGTGTTGTGTGGCCCCACTTAGAATATAGTAAGTTTCGGTGTTGAGTGGCCCCAATTAGAATACAGTAAGTTTCGGTGTTGTGTGACCCCAATTAGAATAGAGTAATTTTCGGTGTTGAGTGGCCCCAATTAGAATACAGTAAGTTTCGGTGTTGAGTGGCCCCAATTAGAATACAGTAAGTTTCGGTGTTGTGTGGCCCCAATTGGAATAGAGTAAGTTTCGGTGGTGTGTGGCCCCAATTAGAATACAGTAAGTTTCGGTGTTGTGTGGCACCAATTAGAATACAGTAAGTTTCGGTGTTGTGTGGCCCCAATTAGAATACAGTAAGTTTTGGTGTTGTGTGGCCCCAATTAGAATAGAGTACGTTTCGGTGGTGAGTGGCCCCAATTAGAATAGAGTAAGTTTCGGTGGTGTGTGGCCCCAATTAGAATAGAGTAAGTTTCGGTGTTGTGTGGCCCCAATTAGAATAGAGTAAGTTTCGGTGTTGAGTGGCCCCAATTAAAATATAGTAAGTTTCGGTGTTGTTTGCCCCAATTAGAATAGAGTAAGTTTCGGTGTTGAGTGGCCCCAATTAAAATATAGTAAGTTTCGGTGTTGTGTGGCCCCAATTAGAATAGAGTAAGTTTCGGTGTTGAGTGGCCCCAATTAAAATATAGTAAGTTTCGGTGTTGTGTGGCCCCAATTAGAATATAGTAAGTTTCGGTGTTGAGTGGCCCCAATTAAAATATAGTAAGTTTCGGTGTTGTGTGGCCCCAATTAGAATAGAGTAACTTTCGGTGTTGAGTGGCCCCAATTAGAATACAGTAAGTTTCGGTGGTGTGTGGCCCCAATTAGAATACAGTAAGTTTCGGTGTTGTGTGGCCCCAATTAGAATACAGTAAGTTTCGGTGTTGTGTGGCCCCAATTAGAATACAGTAAGTTTTGGTGTTGTGTGGCCCCAATTAGAATAGAGTACGTTTCGGTGGTGAGTGGCCCCAATTAGAATAGAGTAAGTTTCGGTGGTGTGTGGCCCCAATTAGAATAGAGTAAGTTTCGGTGTTGTGTGGCCCCAATTAGAATAGAGTAAGTTTCGGTGTTGAGTGGCCCCAATTAAAATATAGTAAGTTTCGGTGTTGTGTGGCCCCAATTAGAATAGAGTAAGTTTCGGTGTTGAGTGGCCCCAATTAAAATATAGTAAGTTTCGGTGTTGAGTGGCCCCAATTAGAATATAGTAAGTTTCGGTGTTGTGTGGCCCCAATTAGAATAGAGTAAGTTTCGGTGTTGTGTGGCCCCAATTAGAATATAGTAAGTTTCGGTGTTGAGTGGCCCCAATTAAAATATAGTAAGTTTCGGTGTTGTGTGGCCCCAATTAGAATATAGTAAGTTTCGGTGTTGAGTGGCCCCAATTAGAATACAGTAAGTTTCGGTGTTGTGTGGCCCCAATTAGAATAGAGTAAGTTTCGGTGTTGAGTGGCCCCAATTAGAATACAGTAAGTTTCGGTGTTGAGTGGCCCCAATTAGAATACAGTACGTTTCGGTGTTGTGTGGCCCCAATTAGAATAGAGTAAGTTTCGGTGGTGTGTGGCCCCAATTAGAATAAAGTAAGTTTCGGTGTTGTGTGGCCCCAATTAGAATAAAGTAAGTTTCGGTGTTGTGTGGCCCCAATTAGAATACAGTAAGTTTTGGTGTTGTGTGGCCCCAATTAGAATAGAGTACGTTTCGGTGGTGAGTGGCCCCAATTAGAATAGAGTAAGTTTCGGTGGTGTGTGGCCCCAATTAGAATAGAGTAAGTTTCGGTGTTGTGTGGCCCCAATTAGAATAGAGTAAGTTTCGGTGTTGAGTGGCCCCAATTAAAATATAGTAAGTTTCGGTGTTGTGTGGCCCCAATTAGAATAGAGTAAGTTTCGGTGTTGAGTGGCCCCAATTAAAATAGAGTAAGTTTCGGTGTTGTGTGGCCCCAATTAGAATAGAGTAAGTTTCGGTGTTGTGTGGCCCCAATTAGAATAGAGTAAGTTTCGGTGTTGAGTGGCCCCAATTAAAATATAGTAAGTTTCGGTGTTGTGTGGCCCCAATTAGAATATAGTAAGTTTCGGTGTTGAGTGGCCCCAATTAGAATAGAGTACGTTTCGGTGTTGAGTGGCCCCAATTAAAATATAGTAAGTTTCGGTGTTGAGTGGCCCCAATTAGAATAGAGTACGTTTCGGTGTTGAGTGGCCCCAATTAAAATATAGTAAGTTTCGGTGTTGAGTGGCCCCAATTAGAATAGAGTAAGTTTCGGTGTTGAGTGGCCCCAATTAAAATATAGTAAGTTTCGGTGTTGAGTGGCCCCAATTAGAATAGAGTAAGTTTCGGTGTTGTGGCCCCAATTAGAATAGAGTAAGTTTCGGTGTTGAGTGGCCCCAATGGAATAGAGTAAGTTTCGGTGTTGTGTGGCCCCAATTAGAATAGAGTAAGTTTCGGTGTTGTGTGGCCCCAATTAGAATAGAGTAAGTTTCGGTGTTGAGTGGCCCCAATTAAAATATAGTAAGTTTCGGTGTTGAGTGGCCCCAATTAGAATAGAGTATGTTTCGGTGTTGTGGCCCCAATTAGAATAGAGTAAGTTTCGGTGTTGAGTGGCCCCAATGGAATAGAGTAAGTTTCGGTGTTGTGTGGCCCCAATTAGAATAGAGTAAGTTTCGGTGTTGAGTGGTCCCTATGGAATAGAGTAAGTTTCGGTGTTGAGTGGCCCCAATTAGAATATAGGAAGTTTCGGTGTTGTGTGGCCCCAATTAGAATAGAGTACGTTTCGGTGTTGTGTGGCCCCAATTATAATATAGGAAGTTTCGGTGTTGAGTGACCCCAATTATAATATAGGAAGTTTCGGTGTTGAGTGGCCCCAATTATAATATAGTACGTTTCGATGTTGAGTGGCCCCAATTAGAATAGAGTATATTTCGGCGTTGAGTGGCTCTAAATTAGAATAGAGTAAGTTTCAATGTTGAATGACCCCAATTAGAATAGAGTAAGTTTCAATGTTGAATGGCCCCAATTAGAATAGAGTAAGTTTCGTTGTTGTGGCTCCAATTAGAATAGAGTAAGTTTCGGTGTTGTGGCTCCAATTAGAATAGAGTAAGTTTCGGTGTTGTGGCTCCAATTAGAATAGAGTAAGTTTCGGTGTTGTGTGGCCCCAATTATAATAGAGTAAGTTTCGGTGTTGTGTGGCCCCAATTAGAATAGAGTAAGTTTCGGTGTTGAGTGGCCCCAATTAGAATAGAGTAAGTTTCGCTGTTGTGTGGCCCCAATTCGAATACAGTAAGTTTCGGTGTTGTGTGGCCCCAATTAGAATAGAGTAAGTTTCGGTGTTGAGTGGCCCCAATTAGAATACAGTAAGTTTCGGTGTTGAGTGGCCCCAATTAGAATATAGTAAGTTTCGGTGTTGAGTGGCCCCAATTAGAATAGAGTAAGTTTCGGTGTTGTGGGCCCCAATTAGAATAGAGTAAGTTTCGGTGTTGAGTGGCCACACTTAGAATACAGTGGCCCCATAGAATAGTAAGTTTCGGTGTTGGTGGCCCAATTAGAATAAGTAAGTTTCGGTGTTGTGTGGCCCCAATTAGAATAGAGTAAGTTTCGGTGTTGTGTGGCCCCAATTAGAATAAGTAAGTTTCGGTGTTGAGTGGCCCCAATTAGAATATAGTAAGTTTCGGTGTTGTGTGGCCCCAATTAGAATAGAGTAAGTTTCGGTGTTGTGTGGCCCCAATTAGAATAGAGTAAGTTTCGGTGTTGTGTGGCCCCAATTAGAATATAGTAAGTTTCGGTGTTGTGTGGCCCCAATTAGAATAGAGTAAGTTTCGGTGTTGTGTGGCCCCAATTAGAATAGAGTAAGTTTCGGTGTTGAGTGGCCCCAATTAGAATATAGTAAGTTTCGGTGTTGTGTGGCCCCAATTAGAATATAGTAAGTTTCGGTGTTGAGTGGCCCCAATTAGAATAAGTAAGTTTCGGTGTTGTGTGGCCCCAATTAGAATAGAGTAAGTTTCGGTGTTGAGTGGCCCCAATTAGAATACAGTAAGTTTCGGTGTTGAGTGGCCCCAATTAGAATACAGTAAGTTTCGGTGTTGTGTGGCCCCAATTAGAATAGAGTAAGTTTCGGTGGTGTGTGGCCCCAATTAGAATAAAGTAAGTTTCGGTGTTGTGTGGCCCCAATTAGAATAAAGTAAGTTTCGGTGTTGTGTGGCCCCAATTAGAATACAGTAAGTTTCGGTGTTGTGTGGCCCCAATTAGAATAGAGTACGTTTCGGTGGTGAGTGGCCCCAATTAGAATAGAGTAAGTTTCGGTGGTGTGTGGCCCCAATTAGAATAGAGTAAGTTTCGGTGTTGTGTGGCCCCAATTAGAATAGAGTAAGTTTCGGTGTTGAGTGGCCCCAATTAAAATATAGTAAGTTTCGGTGTTGTGTGGCCCCAATTAGAATAGAGTAAGTTTCGGTGTTGAGTGGCCCCAATTAAAATAGAGTAAGTTTCGGTGTTGTGTTGCCCCAATTTGAATAGAGTAAGTTTCGGTGTTGTGTGGCCCCAATTAGAATTGAGTAAGTTTCAATGTTGAGTGGCCCAAATTAAAATATAGTAAATTTCGGTGTTGTGTGGCCCCAATTAGAATATAGTAAGTTTCGGTGTTGAGTGGCCCCAATTAGAATAGAGTAAGTTTCGGTGTTGAGTGGCCCCAATTAAAATATAGTAAGTTTCGGTGTTGAGTGGCCCCAATTAGAATAGAGTACGTTTCGGTGTTGAGTGGCCCCAATTAAAATATAGTACGTTTCGGTGTTGAGTGGTCCCAATTAGAATAGAGTAAGTTTCGGTGTTGAGTGGCCCCAATTAAAATATAGTAAGTTTCGGTGTTGAGTGGCCCCAATTAGAATAGAGTAAGTTTCGGTGTTGTGGCCCCAATTAGAATAGAGTAAGTTTCGGTGTTGAGTGGCCCCAATTGAATAGAGTAAGTTTCGGTGTTGTGTGGCCCCAATTAGAATAGAGTAAGTTTCGGTGTTGTGGCCCCAATTAGAATAGAGTAAGTTTCGGTGTTGAGTGGCCCCAATTAAAATATAGTAAGTTTCGGTGTTGAGTGGCCCCAATTAGAATAGAGTAAGTTTCGGTGTTGAGTGGCCCCAATTAAAATATAGTAAGTTTCGGTGTTGAGTGGCCCCAATTAGAATAGAGTAAGTTTCGGTGTTGAGTGGCCCCAATTAAAATATAGTAAGTTTCGGTGTTGAGTGGCCCCAATTAGAATAGAGTAAGTTTCGGTGTTGTGGCCCCAATTAGAATAGAGTAAGTTTCGGTGTTGAGTGGCCCCAATGGAATAGAGTAAGTTTCGGTGTTGTGTGGCCCCAATTAGAATAGAGTAAGTTTCGGTGTTGTGTGGCCCCAATTAGAATAGAGTAAGTTTCGGTGTTGAGTGGCCCCAATTAAAATATAGTAAGTTTCGGTGTTGAGTGGCCCCAATTAGAATAGAGTATGTTTCGGTGTTGTGGCCCCAATTAGAATAGAGTAAGTTTCGGTGTTGAGTGGCCCCAATGGAATAGAGTAAGTTTCGGTGTTGTGTGGCCCCAATTAGAATAGAGTAAGTTTCGGTGTTGAGTGGTCCCTATGGAATAGAGTAAGTTTCGGTGTTGAGTGGCCCCAATTAGAATATAGGAAGTTTCGGTGTTGTGTGGCCCCAATTAGAATAGAGTACGTTTCGGTGTTGTGTGGCCCCAATTATAATATAGGAAGTTTCGGTGTTGAGTGACCCCAATTATAATATAGGAAGTTTCGGTGTTGAGTGGCCCCAATTATAATATAGTACGTTTCGATGTTGAGTGGCCCCAATTAGAATAGAGTATATTTCGGCGTTGAGTGGCTCTAAATTAGAATAGAGTAAGTTTCAATGTTGAATGACCCCAATTAGAATAGAGTAAGTTTCAATGTTGAATGGCCCCAATTAGAATAGAGTAAGTTTCGTTGTTGTGGCTCCAATTAGAATAGAGTAAGTTTCGGTGTTGTGGCTCCAATTAGAATAGAGTAAGTTTCGGTGTTGTGGCTCCAATTAGAATAGAGTAAGTTTCGGTGTTGTGTGGCCCCAATTATAATAGAGTAAGTTTCGGTGTTGTGTGGCCCCAATTAGAATAGAGTAAGTTTCGGTGTTGAGTGGCCCCAATTAGAATAGAGTAAGTTTCGCTGTTGTGTGGCCCCAATTCGAATACAGTAAGTTTCGGTGTTGTGTGGCCCCAATTAGAATAGAGTAAGTTTCGGTGTTGAGTGGCCCCAATTAGAATAGTAAGTTTCGGTGTTGATGGCCCCAATTAGAATATAGTAAGTTTCGGTGTTGTGTGGCCCCAATTAGAATAGAGTAAGTTTCGGTGTTGTGGGCCCCAATTAGAATATAGTAAGTTTCGGTGTTGTGTGGCCCCAATTAGAATATAGTAAGTTTCGGTGTTGTGTGGCCCCAATTAAATAAGTAAGTTTCGGTGTTGTGCCCCATTAGAATATAGTAAGTTTCGGTGTTGTGTGGCCCCAATTAGAATAGAGTAAGTTTCGGTGTTGTGTGGCCCCAATTAGAATAGAGTACGTTTCGGTGTTGTGTGGCCCCAATTAGAATATAGTAAGTTTCGGTGTTGTGTGGCCCCAATTAGAATAGAGTAAGTTTCGGTGTTGTGTGGCCCAAATTAGAATATAGTAAGTTTCGGTGTTGAGTGGCCCCAATTAGAATAGAGTAAGTTTCGGTGTTGTGTGGCCCCAATTAGAATATAGTAAGTTTCGGTGTTGTGCGGCCCCAATTAGAATACAGTAAGTTTCGGTGTTGAGTGGCCCCAATTAGAATACAGTAAGTTTCGGTGTTGTGTGGCCCCAATTAGAATATAGTAAGTTTCGGTGTTGTGTGGCCCCAATTAGAATATAGTAAGTTTCGGTGTTGAGTGGCCCCAATTAGAATACAGTAAGTTTCGGTGTTGTGTGGCCCCAATTAGAATAGAGTAAGTTTCGGTGTTGAGTGGCCCCAATTAGAATACAGTAAGTTTCGGTGTTGAGTGGCCCCAATTAGAATATAGTAAGTTTCGGTGTTGAGTGGCCCCAATTAGAATAGAGTAAGTTTCGGTGTTGTGTGGCCCCAATTAGAATATAGTAAGTTTCGGTGTTGAGTGGCCCCAATTAGAATAGAGTAAGTTTCGGTGTTGAGTGGCCCCAATTAGAATACAGTAAGTTTCGGTGTTGTGGGCCCCAATTAGAATAGAGTAAGTTTCGGTGTTGAGTGGCCCCAATTAGAATAGAGTAAGTTTCGGTGTTGTGTGGCCCCAATTAGAATAGTAAGTTTCGGTGTTGTGTGGCCCCAATTAGAATAGAGTAAGTTTCGGTGTTGAGTGGCCCCAATTAGAATATAGTAAGTTTCGGTGTTTGTGGCCCCAATTAGAATAGAGTAAGTTTCGGTGTTGTGTGGCCCCAATTAGAATATAGTAAGTTTCGGTGTTGAGTGGCCCCAATTAGAATAGAGTAAGTTTCGGTGTTGTGTGGCCCCAATTAGAATAGAGTAAGTTTCGGTGTTGTGTGGCCCCAATTAGAATATAGTAAGTTTCGGTGTTGAGTGGCCCCAATTAAAATATAGTAAGTTTCGGTGTTGTGTGGCCCCAATTAGAATATAGTAAGTTTCGGTGTTGTGTGGCCCCAATTAGAATATAGTAAGTTTCGGTGTTGTGTGGCCCCAATTAGAATAGAGTAAGTTTCGGTGTTGTGTGGCCCCAATTAGAATATAGTAAGTTTCGGTGTTGAGTGGCCCCAATTAGAATACAGTAAGTTTCGGTGTTGTGTGGCCCCAATTAGAATAGAGTAAGTTTCGGTGTTGTGTGGCCCCAATTAGAATACAGTAAGTTTCGGTGTTGAGTGGCCCCAATTAGAATACAGTAAGTTTCGGTGTTGTGTGGCCCCAATTAGAATAGAGTAAGTTTCGGTGTTGTGTGGCCCCAATTAGAATACAGTAAGTTTCGGTGTTGTGTGGCCCCAATTAGAATAGAGTAAGTTTCGGTGTTGTGTGGCCCCAATTAGAATACAGTAAGTTTTGGTGTT
>JABXNX010001953.1:0-10864 GCA_014843695.1 Archivesica marissinica | reverse complement strand
TTAAAGTGTCAGCATGCGTTGTGCCGTGCTATTTTAAAGTGTCGGCATGCGTTGTGCCGTGCTATTTTAAAGTGTCGGCATGCATTGTGCCGTGCTATTTTAAAATGTCGGCATGCGTTGTGCCTTGCTATTTTAAAGTGTCGGCATGCGTTGTGTCGTGCTAAAATGTCGGCATGCGTTGTGCCTTGCTATTTTAAAGTGTCGGCATGCGTTGTGCCGTGCTATTTTAAAGTGGCGGCATGCGTTGTGCCATGCTATTTTAAAGTGTCGGCATGCGTTGTGCCGTGCTATTTTAAAGTGTCGGCATGCGTTGTGCCGTGCTATTTTAAAATGTCGGCATGCATTGTGCCGTGCTATTTTAAAATGTCGGCATGCGTTGTGCCTTGCTATTTTAAAGTGTCAGCATGCGTTGTGTCGTGCTAAAATGTCGGCATGCGTTGTGCCTTGCTATTTTAAAGTGTCGGCATGCGTTGTGCCGTGCTATTTTAAAGTGGCGGCATGCGTTGCGTTGTACCGTGCTATTTTAAAGTGCCGGCATGCGTTGTGCCATGCTATTTTAAAATGTCGGCATGCGTTGTGCCTTGCTATTTTAAAGTGTCGGCATGCGTTATGCCGTGCTAAAATGTCGGCATGCGTTGTGCCTTGCTATTTTAAAGTGTCGGAATGCGTTGTACCGTGCTATTTTAAAGTGTCGGCATGCGTTGTGCCGTGCTATTTTAAAATGTCGGCATGCATTGTGCCGTGCTATTTTAAAATGTCGGCATGCGTTGTGCCTTGCTATTTTAAAGTGCCGGCATGCGTTGTGCCGTGCTATTTTAAAGTGTCGGCATGCGTTGTGCCGTGCTATTTTAAAGAGTCGGCATGCGTTGTACCGTGCTATTTTAAAGTGTCGGCATGCGTTGTGCCGTGCTATTTAAAGTGCCGGCATGCGTTGTGTCGTGCTATTTAAAGTGTCGGCATGCGTTGTGCCGTGCTATTTTAAAGTGTCGGCATGCGTTGTACCGTGCTATTTTAAAGTGTCGGCATGCGTTGTGTCGTGCTATTTTAAAGTGCCGGCATGCGTTGTACCGTGCTATTTTAAAGTGTCAGCATGCGTTGTGTCGTGCTAAAATGTCGGCATGCGTTGTGCCTTGCTATTTTAAAGTGTCGGCATGCGTTGTGCCGTGCTATTTTAAAGTGGCGGCATGCGTTGCGTTGTACCGTGCTATTTTAAAGTGCCGGCATGCGTTGTGCCATGCTATTTTAAAGTGTCGGCATGCGTTGTGCCGTGCTAAAATGTCGGCATGCGTTGTGCCTTGCTATTTTAAAGTGTCGGCATGCGTTGTACCGTGCTATTTTAAAGTGTCGGAATGCGTTGTGCCGTGCTATTTTAAAGTGTCGGCATGCGTTGTGCCGTGCTATTTTAAAATGTCGGCATGCATTGTGCCGTGCTATTTTAAAATGTCGGCATGCGTTGTGCCTTGCTATTTTAAAGTGCCGGCATGCGTTGTGCCGTGCTATTTTAAAGTGTCGGCATGCGTTGTGCCGTGCTATTTTAAAGAGTCGGCATGCGTTGTACCGTGCTATTTTAAAGTGTCGGCATGCGTTGTGCCGTGCTATTTTAAAGTGTCGGCATGCGTTGTGCCGTGCTATTTAAAGTGCCGGCATGCGTTGTGCCGTGCTAATTAATGTGCGGCATGCGTTGTGCCGTGCTATTTTAAAGTGTCGGCATGCGTTGTGCCGTGCTATTTTAAAGTGTCGGCATGCGTTGTGCCGTGCTATTTTAAAGTGTCGGCATGCGTTGTGTCGTGCTATTTAAAGTGTCGGCATGCGTTGTGCCGTGCTATTTTAAAGTGTCGGCATGCGTTGTGCCGTGCTATTTTAAAGTGTCGGCATGCGTTGTGCCGTGCTATTTTAAAGTGTCGGCATGCGTTGTGCCGTGCTATTTTAAAGTGTCGGCATGCGTTGTGCCGTGCTATTTTAAAGTGCCGGCATGCGTTGTGTCGTGCTATTTAAAGTGTCGGCATGCGTTGTGCCGTGCTATTTAAAGTGCCGGCATGCGTTGTGTCGTGCTATTTTAAAGTGTCGGCATGCGTTGTGCCGTGCTATTTAAAGTGCCGGCATGCGTTGTGTCGTGCTATTTTAAAGTGTCGGCATGCGTTGTACCGTGCTATTTAAAGTGCCGGCATGCGTTGTGTCGTGCTATTTTAAAGTGTCGGCATGCGTTGTGTCGTGCTATTTTAAAATGTCGGCATGCGTTGTGTCGTGCTATTTTAAAGTGCCGGCATGCGTTGTGCCGTGCTATTTTAAAGTGCCGGCATGCGTTGTGTCGTGCTATTTTAAAGTGTCGGCATGCGTTGTACCGTGCTATTTTAAAGTGTCGGCATGCGTTGTGCCGTGCTATTTTAAAGTGCCGGCATGGTTGTGTCGTGCTAAAATGTCGGCATGCGTTGTGCCGTGCTATTTTAAAGTGTCGGCATGCGTTGTGCCGTGCTATTTTAAAGTGTCGGCATGCGTTGTGTCGTGCTATTTTAAAGTGTCGGCATGCGTTGTGCCGTGCTATTTAAAGTGCCGGCATGCGTTGTGTCGTGCTATTTAAAGTGTCGGCATGCGTTGTGCCGTGCTATTTTAAAGTGTCGGCATGCGTTGTACCGTGCTATTTTAAAGTGTCGGCATGCGTTGTGTCGTGCTATTTTAAAGTGCCGGCATGCGTTGTACCGTGCTATTTTAAAGTGCCGGCATGCGTTGTACCGTGCTATTTTAAAGTGTCAGCATGCGTTGTGTCGTGCTAAAATGTCGGCATGCGTTGTGCCTTGCTATTTTAAAGTGTCGGCATGCGTTGTGCCGTGCTATTTTAAAGTGGCGGCATGCGTTGCGTTGTACCGTGCTATTTTAAAGTGCCGGCATGCGTTGTGCCATGCTATTTTAAAATGTCGGCATGCGTTGTGCCTTGCTATTTTAAAGTGTCGGCATGCGTTATGCCGTGCTAAAATGTCGGCATGCGTTGTGCCGTGCTATTTTAAAGTGTCGGCATGCGTTGTGCCGTGCTATTTTAAAGTGTCGGCATGCGTTGTGCCGTGCTATTTTAAAGTGCCGGCATGCGTTGTGTCGTGCTAAAATGTCGGCATGCGTTGTGCCGTGCTATTTTAAAGTGTCGGCATGCGTTGTGCGGTGCTATTTAAAAGTGTCGGCATGCGTTGTGTCGTGCTATTTTAAAGTGTCGGCATGCGTTGTGCCATGCTATTTTAAAGTGTCGGCATGCGTTGTGCCGTGCTATTTAAAGTGCCGGCATGCGTTGTGTCGTGCTATTTTAAAGTGTCGGCATGCGTTGTACCGTGCTATTTAAAGTGCCGGCATGCGTTGTGTCGTGCTATTTAAAGTGCCGGCATGCGTTGTGTCGTGCTATTTAAAGTGTCGGCATGCGTTGTGCCGTGCTATTTAAAGTGCCGGCATGCGTTGTGTCGTGCTATTTAAAGTGCCGGCATGCGTTGTGCCGTGCTATTTAAAGTGTCGGCATGCGTTGTGCCGTGCTATTTAAAGTGCCGGCATGCGTTGTGTCGTGCTATTTAAAGTGTCGGCATGCGTTGTGCCGTGCTATTTTAAAGTGTCGGCATGCGTTGTGTCGTGCTATTTTAAAGTGTCGGCATGCGTTGTGCCGTGCTATTTAAAGTGCCGGCATGCGTTGTGTCGTGCTATTTAAAGTGTCGGCATGCGTTGTGCCGTGCTATTTTAAAGTGTCGGCATGCGTTGTACCGTGCTATTTTAAAGTGTCGGCATGCGTTGTGTCGTGCTATTTTAAAGTGCCGGCATGCGTTGTACCGTGCTATTTTAAAGTGCCGGCATGCGTTGTACCGTGCTATTTTAAAGTGTCAGCATGCGTTGTGTCGTGCTAAAATGTCGGCATGCGTTGTGCCTTGCTATTTTAAAGTGTCGGCATGCGTTGTGCCGTGCTATTTTAAAGTGGCGGCATGCGTTGCGTTGTACCGTGCTATTTTAAAGTGCCGGCATGCGTTGTGCCATGCTATTTTAAAATGTCGGCATGCGTTGTGCCTTGCTATTTTAAAGTGTCGGCATGCGTTATGCCGTGCTAAAATGTCGGCATGCGTTGTGCCGTGCTATTTTAAAGTGTCGGAATGCGTTGTACCGTGCTATTTTAAAGTGTCGGCATGCGTTGTGCCGTGCTATTTTAAAGTGTCGGCATGCGTTGTGCCGTGCTATTTTAAAATGTCGGCATGCATTGTGCCGTGCTATTTTAAAATGTCGGCATGCGTTGTTCCTTGCTATTTTAAAGTGTCGGCATGCGTTGTGTCGTGCTATTTTAAAGTGCCGGCATGCGTTGTGTCGTGCTATTTAAAGTGTCGGCATGCGTTGTACCGTGCTATTTTAAAGTGTCGGCATGCGTTGTGTCGTGCTATTTTAAAGTGTCGGCATGCGTTGTACCGTGCTATTTTAAAGTGTCGGCATGCGTTGTGTCGTGCTATTTTAAAGTGCCGGCATGCGTTGTGTCGTGCTATTTTAAAGTGTCGGCATGCGTTGTACCGTGCTATTTAAAGTGCCGGCATGCGTTGTGTCGTGCTATTTTAAAGTGTCGGCATGCGTTGTATCGTGCTATTTTAAAGTGCCGGCATGCGTTGTGCCGTGCTATTTTAAAGTGCCGGCATGCGTTGTGTCGTGCTATTTTAAAGTGTCGGCATGCGTTGTACCGTGCTATTTTAAAGTGTCGGCATGCGTTGTGCCGTGCTATTTTAAAGTGCCGGCATGAGTTGTGTCGTGCTAAAATGTCGGCATGCGTTGTGCCGTGCTATTTTAAAGTGTCGGCATGCGTTGTGTCGTGCTATTTTAAAGTGTCGGCATGCGTTGTGCCGTGCTATTTAAAGTGCCGGCATGCGTTGTGTCGTGCTATTTAAAGTGTCGGCATGCGTTGTGCCGTGCTATTTTAAAGTGTCGGCATGCGTTGTGCCGTGCTATTTTAAAGTGTCGGCATGCGTTGTGTCGTGCTATTTTAAAGTGCCGGCATGCGTTGTACCGTGCTATTTTAAAGTGCCGGCATGCGTTGTACCGTGCTATTTTAAAGTGTCAGCATGCGTTGTGTCGTGCTAAAATGTCGGCATGCGTTGTGCCTTGCTATTTTAAAGTGTCGGCATGCGTTGTGCCGTGCTATTTTAAAGTGGCGGCATGCGTTGCGTTGTACCGTGCTATTTTAAAGTGCCGGCATGCGTTGTGCCATGCTATTTTAAAATGTCGGCATGCGTTGTGCCTTGCTATTTTAAAGTGTCGGCATGCGTTATGCCGTGCTAAAATGTCGGCATGCGTTGTGCCTTGCTATTTAAAGTGCCGGCATGCGTTGAGTCGTGCTATTTAAAGTGTCGGCATGCGTTGTGCCGTGCTATTTTAAAGTGTCGGCATGCGTTGTACCGTGCTATTTTAAAGTGCCGGCATGCTTTGTGTCGTGCTATTTAAAGTGTCGGCATGCGTTGTGCCGTGCTATTTTAAAGTGTCGGCATGCGTTGTACCGTGCTATTTTAAAGTGTCGGCATGCGTTGTCCGTGCTATTTTAAAGTGTCGGCATGCGTTGTGTCGTGCTATTTTAAAGTGCCGGCATGCGTTGTACCGTGCTATTTTAAATGCCGGCATGCGTTGTGCCGTGCTATTTTAAAGTGTCGGCATGCGTTGTGCCGTGCTATTTTAAAGTGTCGGCATGCGTTGTGTCGTGCTATTTAAAGTGTCGGCATGCGTTGTGCCGTGCTATTTTAAAGTGTCGGCATGCGTTGTGCCGTGCTATTTAAAGTGCCGGCATGCGTTGTGTCGTGCTATTTTAAAGTGTCGGCATGCGTTGTACCGTGCTATTTAAAGTGCCGGCATGCGTTGTGTCGTGCTATTTTAAAGTGTCGGCATGCGTTGTGTCGTGCTATTTTAAAATGTCGGCATGCGTTGTGTCGTGCTATTTTAAAGTGCCGGCATGCGTTGTGCCGTGCTATTTTAAAGTGCCGGCATGCGTTGTGTCGTGCTATTTTAAAGTGTCGGCATGCGTTGTACCGTGCTATTTTAAAGTGTCGGCATGCGTTGTGCCGTGCTATTTTAAAGTGCCGGCATGAGTTGTGTCGTGCTAAAATGTCGGCATGCGTTGTGCCGTGCTATTTTAAAGTGTCGGCATGCGTTGTGCCGTGCTATTTTAAAGTGTCGGCATGCGTTGTGCCGTGCTATTTTAAAGTGCCGGCATGCGTTGTGTCGTGCTAAAATGTCGGCATGCGTTGTGCCGTGCTATTTTAAAGTGTCGGCATGCGTTGTGCGGTGCTATTTAAAAGTGTCGGCATGCGTTGTGTCGTGCTATTTTAAAGTGTCGGCATGCGTTGTGCCATGCTATTTTAAAGTGTCGGCATGCGTTGTGCCGTGCTATTTAAAGTGCCGGCATGCGTTGTGTCGTGCTATTTTAAAGTGTCGGCATGCGTTGTGCCGTGCTATTAAAGTGCCGGCATGCGTTGTGTCGTGCTATTTTAAAGTGTCGGCATGCGTTGTGTCGTGCTATTTAAAGTGTCGGCATGCGTTGTGCCGTGCTATTTAAAGTGTCGGCATGCGTTGTGTCGTGCTATTTAAAGTGTCGGCATGCGTTGTGCCGTGCTATTTAAAGTGTCGGCATGCGTTGTGCCGTGCTATTTAAAGTGCCGGCATGCGTTGTGTCGTGCTATTTAAAGTGTCGGCATGCGTTGTGCCGTGCTATTTTAAAGTGTCGGCATGCGTTGTGCCGTGCTATTTTAAAGTGTCGGCATGCGTTGAGTCGTGCTATTTTAAAGTGTCGGCATGCGTTGTGCTGTGCTATTTTAAAGTGCCGGCATGCATTGTGTCGTGCTATTTTAAAGTGCCGGCATGCATTGTGTCGTGCTATTTTAAAGTGCCGGCATGCGTTGTGTCGTGCTATTTTAAAGTGCCGGCATGCCTTGTACCGTGCTATTATATACATATTTCATCTAGTGTGGCAGTGGATATTGTCAAACTGAGGAAAATAATATTGACCGAGGCGTGACTTTGTACCGAATGAGGCTATTCACAGGTGAGACATTGAAAAATGTCGCCCGCTCGGGTATTTTTATTTTATTCTTTATATCAGTCTCATCAATGTACAACAAACACAAAATATAGTTTACATATTAAAACGTACATTGTCACTACATTCTGAGTTACACGAGACTATGTATCTATACGTCATTCATCTATAACATATTGCACTACTATAGTATATACATATACATGTAATAACTACAGGTGTGAGATAAAGCTGAAAAGCAGTCGCTAATTGAAATTTAAAATCTTATTAAGATGAAATGGAATGAAAAATACTAAAAACAAATTAAGCACTACTGCGCAAATTAAATAATGTTTTAAAAGATCAAATACCAATTCTAATCAGATTGGGACTAGCCTAATTACCAAATGCTTTTACAGGTGTAATAAAATATGAAGACGACTCAATATGATCGGACATTGTAAAGTGTAGATGGGTGTAATTCACGTGAGGTATAGCAATCTAATGTGTGAGCATGCGTTGTAAAACACTACAATTTAGCAATAAATTCGCCATGATAATAATATTCAACAAATGATTACCCACACAATAATAATCCAAAATTATTTCAGAATTTAAATAATTTCAGTTATTTTTCGAGATCCCCTTCAGAAATGTGGTTGGCTACGCACCGGCTTTGTTCAAATTACATTAGTCATAGTCGACCGATTTTATTGGTTTCTGTTTGTATAGCAGTACGAAGTTATCAAAGTCGGGTACGAACCGGGGGTATATAGTTGGGAAAAACCGTGCTAATGTCACGTGCTTAGATATTCTCTGACAGTCGGACTGCATTTGTTATCCCTCCCGCCACACCCCATTATATGTGGACCAGGTTATGTTGTTTATGTTTGCCTCTTTTATATTGTTTACTATATCAGATATTACCATATTAAGATGGTGTTTACTTGAACTGTTGATTGTATTTTAAATAATTACGCGTGTTAACAGTGCTACATGTGAACCCATTGTGTGTGGTTATAAAGCGAAAACAGTTCATGTATGTATAAACCAGAGGAGCCAAATGATCACATGTGTTATATCATTGATAGTAGGTTTCATAATTTATCCATATAGTTCGATAAACAATATCATTTTTGTTTCATGGCATGTTAGAACTGGTAACTGCTGTTGAGTATATATATTTTACAAGATGTTTTGGCGTAACGTATGTTGACATGGTATTGATAGATTCGTTACTTGGAGAGCACGATGGTTATACACCATACAGTACACTGGAGATGTTACCACGACGACAAAATAAACAACAAACTCAGTCCTCAGTCATTGGTGTTAGGATGATTCCGTCTGCGAACTTTCGTCAACCACGGTGTTAGGATGTAGGAGAACAGGGAACATTTGGTTTGGTGATTCCGCAGTTATTATTCACGGACATTTTGGATAGTGACGAGTTTTAAGTGTAAGCCTTGGTGTACTGCCTTGAGCGGCCTATATATATATATTTTAGTAGATATCATAGATATCATGTTAGTACGTAATAAAATTGTGTATTTCTTGATCGAGTGTTGTCATCTTATCGAGTATTAAAATAACACGTGGATTTAACCGAATCCTTGAAGAGTATTAATTCTACGAACACGTGTATCGCACACAACAACTCTAAGTTAGTGTGAACATTTGTACATGGTTATTTTACACTCACATCGTATAATATAAAGTTGCTAAATGAAATTATATATCTTGTATCTATATCTTACACTAATTTCATTGAAAATAACAGCATGTTCTAATGGTACTCAAATTTTATAACACAGTCAAAATACAATTTATCTCAACATATTTCTACATATAATTGAAACATGTTATGTATGTTTGCAGTATGTTTGTGCAATGTTGATTTCCCTTGGCTAATATTTACATTGCTAGTGCATTTCCTTCCTTGAACGTATGTGCCCTGATTGCATACATTTTCAATTGAGGGTTTTCAACTAATGGTAGACAGAGTTCTGTCACGCTCACCGAGTTACGAGCATGCGCATTCGCGTTTCGCTGGTATTCCGGCGCATTGATACATGGACTTATGTTATGAAGGAAATATTCCGTCTATTTTTATATGTAAATACAAAACGAGGTCAAATACAGTAAAACAAAACGCAATCGCATTGGTTTAAACATATATTATTTATCAGGTATATAATATACATTGAGAAATATACAGAAACATACACAAGCACATTGTAAGCTTCATCATGGATTCGTCGAGTTTTGGATCTTTTGGTTTAGATCTGGATTGTTTTACTGGAAGAACTGAATGATGGTGATGATGACACTTATAAAACCATTGACACTAGCTTATCTGAAGATTGTAAAAATGAAAACATTAATACTAATGGCTATGTTTATGATGAAAACAACATCCAGGGCCAAGTCCATGATCATCAAGAAGAATGGGCTTCTGCTGTACCATACGAAACAAGAAGCAGAGCTTGTGATTTCTGTAGAACAGTGAAAACAAGAACATTTCGCTGCATCCAACACTGACAGGGTGATCCACAAGGACACATCGGAAATGGAAGAAGCAAATCAAGCACAAAAACCAAAGTAAATACAAGTGGGGTGTAAAGAGTCTAGATTGTAAATTATATGCATAAGTCTAGATCTACAGTATATCAATTGATCCAGTAAAAGTACACTTTCCAAGCACATGCGCTTGTTTCAGTCAATAACAAACCAATGTCACAGCACACGTGTTCTCCCATTGTTAGACAACTCACGATTCATTACACATTAAATGTCGTTAGGTATACACCTGACTTCCTGCTAG
This sequence comes from Archivesica marissinica, assembly GCA_014843695.1. NCBI lineage: Eukaryota > Metazoa > Mollusca > Bivalvia > Venerida > Vesicomyidae > Archivesica > Archivesica marissinica. The sequence goes on along the minus strand of JABXNX010001953.1, from coordinate 1,040 downwards.
GCGATGTCAGAATGCACAAGTGTACAGTAAAACTCCTGAAGCTACTGATCTTCAGGACAGATCAGTCTGCCACCATTCTGTTCATGACAGATCAGTCTGCCACCATTCTGTTCATGGCAGATCAGTCTGCCACCATTCTGTTCATGGCAGATCAGTCTGCCACCATTCTGTTCATGGCAGATCAGTCTGCCACCATTCTGTTCATGGCAGATCAGTCTGCCACCATTATGTTCATGACAGATAAGTCTGCCACCAGTCTGTTCAGGACATATACATGTAAGTCTGCCACCAATCTGTTCATGACAGATAAGTCTGCCACCAGTCTGTTCATGACAGATCAGTCTGCCACCAGTCTATTCATGATAGATAAGTCTGCCACCATTCTGTTCATGATAGATAAGTCTGCCACCAGTCTGTTCATGACAGATCAGTCTGCCACCAGTCTATTCATGATAGATAAGTCTGCCACCAGCGTTTCAGGACATATACATGTAAGTCTGCCACCAGTCTGCTCAGGACAGATAAGTCTGCCACCAGTCTGTTCAACGCACGTGTGAAGAAGGCTCTGCTATGTCCAGGACTGATTGATATCTGGTTTACCAACTCGCCGCTTGCTACGCGTACATATAGTGGGTTTATGAGAGACATTTGTACGGCAGCAGAAACGTCAGGGTGGTTCACTCCCCCACTGTGCCAGGGCCACTGGCATAACACACATCATCATCATGAATGGCCAGAGGTTCGAAACACGACATATACTGTTTATGTCAGGTCACAAAAATGAAGCGTCCCTGGGGTCGTATTGTAAGCAACCAAGTTGCAACCAAAATGTGTAGATCAGTGCCACACTCAGCAGGCTAACTGAAGCTAGCAGTAGCAATGTGACTGTCAATCCCCCACCCACTCCAGTATGGTTAGGGATAGAGGCAGTAATCCACTGTAACTAAGCAAGGTGAAGAAAACGACTCAATTGAAAAGGACAATCCAATTGGACAAATGCTTCAGGGTGGCTCATTCAACCAGTGTACATATAATATAGT
>JABXNX010001952.1:0-10865 GCA_014843695.1 Archivesica marissinica | reverse complement strand
GTATATAATGTTAGTTCGTGTATATAATGTTAGTTCCTGTATTACCCAAGTTCCTGTATATAATGTTAGTTCCTGTATTACCCAAGTTCCTGTATATAATGTTAGTTCCTGTATTACCCAAGTTCCTGTATATAATGTTAGTTCGTGTATATAATGTTAGTTCCTGTATTACCCAAGTTCCTGTATATAATGTTAGTTCCTGTATTACCCAAGTTCCTGTATATAATGTTAGTTCCTGTATTACCCAAGTTCCTGTATATAATGTTAGGTCCTGTATTACCCAAGTTCCTGTATATAATGTTAGGTCGTGTATTACCCAAGTTCGTGTATATAATGTTAGTTCGTGTATATAATGTTAGTTCCTGTATTACCCAAGTTCCTGTATATAATGTTAGTTTGTGTATATAATGTTAGTTCCTGTATATAATGTTAGTTCCTGTATATAATGTTAGTTCCTGTATATAATGTTAGTTCCTGTATATAATGTTAGTTCCTGTATATAATGTTAGTTCCTGTATATAATGTTAGTTCCTGTATTACCCAAGTTCCTGTATATAATGTTAGTTCCTGTATTACCCAAGTTCCTGTATATAATGTTAGTTCCTGTATATAATGTTAGTTCGTGTATATAATGTTAGTTCCTGTATTACCCAAGTTCCTGTATATAATGTTAGTTCCTGTATTACCCAAGTTCCTGTATATAATGTTAGTTCCTGTATTACCAAGTTCCTGTATATAATGTTAGTTCCTGTATTACCCAAGTTCCTGTATATAATGTTAGTTCCTGTATATAATGTTAGTTCCTGTATTACCCAAGTTCCTGTATATAATGTTTGTTCCTGTATTACCCAAGTTCCTGTATATAATGTTAGTTCCTGTATTACCCAAGTTCCTGTATATAATGTTAGTTCCTGTATATAATGTTAGTTCCTGTATATAATGTTAGTTCCTGTATATAATGTTAGTTCCTGTATATAATGTTAGTTCCTGTATATAATGTTAGTTCCTGTATATAATGTTAGTTCCTGTATATAATGTTAGTTCCTGTATATAATGTTAGTTCCTGTATATAATGTTTGTTCCTGTATTACCCAAGTTCCTGTATATAATGTTTGTTCCTGTATTACCCAAGTTCCTGTATATAATGTTAGTTTGTGTATATAATGTTAGTTCCTGTATATAATGTTAGTTCCTGTATTACCCAAGTTCCTGTATATAATGTTTGTTCCTGTATTACCCAAGTTCCTGTATATAATGTTTGTTCCTGTATTACCCAAGTTCCTGTATATAATGTTAGTTTGTGTATATAATGTTAGTTCGTGTATATAATGTTAGTTCCTGTATTACCCAAGTTCCTGTATATAATGTTTGTTCCTGTATTACCCAAGTTCCTGTATATAATGTTAGTTCGTGTATATAATGTTAGGTCGTGTATATAATGTTAGTTCCTGTATTACCCAAGTTCCTGTATATAATGTTTGTTCCTGTATTACCCAAGTTCGTGTATATAATGTTAGTTCCTGTATTACCCAAGTTCCTGTATATAATGTTAGTTCCTGTATTACCCAAGTTCCTGTATATAATGTTAGGTCGTGTATATAATGTTAGTTCCTGTATTACCCAAGTTCGTGTATATAATGTTAGGTCGTGTATATAATGTGTGTTCCTGTATTACCCAAGTTCCTGTATATAATGTTAGTTCCTGTATTACCCAAGTTGCTGTATATAATGTTAGTTTGTGTATATAATGTTTGTTCCTGTATTACCCAGGTTCCTGTATATAATGTTAGTTCCTGTATATAATGTTAGTTCCTGTATATAATGTTAGTTGCTGTATATAATGTTAGTTTCTGTATATAATGTTTGTTCCTGTATTACCCAAGTTCCTGTATATATGTTAGTTCGTGTATATAATGTTAGTTCCTGTATATAATGTTAGTTTGTGTATATAATGTTAGTTCCTGTATATAATGTTAGTTCGTGTATATAATGTTAGTTCCTGTATATAATGTTAGTTCGTGTATATAATGTTAGTTCCTGTATATAATGTTAGGTCGTGTATATAATGTTAGTTCCTGTATTACCCAAGTTCCTGTATATAATGTTAGTTCCTGTATATAATGTTAGGTCGTGTATATAATGTTAGTTCCTGTATTACCCAAGTTCCTGTATATAATGTTAGGTCGTGTATATAATGTTAGTTCCTGTATTACCCAAGTTCCTGTATATAATGTTAGTTCCTGTATATAATGTTAGTTCGTGTATATAATGTTAGTTCCTGTATATAATGTTAGTTTGTGTATATAATGTTAGTTCCTGTATATAATGTTAGTTCCTGTATATAATGTTAGTTCCTGTATATAATGTTAGTTCGTGTATATAATGTTAGTTCCTGTATATAATGTTAGTTCCTGTATATAATGTTAGTTCCTGTATTACCCAAGTTCCTGTATATAATGTTAGGTCGTGTATTACCCAAGTTCCTGTATATAATGTTAGTTCGTGTATATAATGTTAGTTCGTGTATATAATGTTAGTTCGTGTATATAATGTTAGTTCCTGTATTACCCAAGTTCCTGTATATAATGTTATTCCTGTATTACCCAAGTTCCTGTATATAATGTTAGTTCCTGTATTAACCAAGTTCCTGTATATAATGTTAGTTCCTGTATTACCCAAGTTCTGTATATAATGTTAGTTCGTGTATATAATGTTAGTTCCTGTATTACCCAAGTTCCTGTATATAATGTTAGTTCCTGTATTACCCAAGTTCCTGTATATAATGTTAGTTCCTGTATTACCCAAGTTCCTGTATATAATGTTAGTTCGTGTATATAATGTTAGTTCCTGTATTACCCAAGTTCCTGTATATAATGTTAGTTCCTGTATTACCCAAGTTCCTGTATATAATGTTAGTTCCTGTATTACCCAAGTTCGTGTATATAATGTTAGTTCCTGTATATAATGTTAGTTCCTGTATTACCCAAGTTCCTGTATATAATGTTAGTTCCTGTATTACCCAAGTTCCTGTATATAATGTTAGTTCCTGTATTACCCAAGTTCCTGTATATAATGTTAGGTCGTGTATTACCCAAGTTCCTGTATATAATGTTAGTTCGTGTATATAATGTTAGTTCCTGTATTACCCAAGTTCCTGTATATAATGTTAGTTTGTGTATATAATGTTAGTTCCTGTATATAATGTTAGTTCCTGTATATAATGTTAGTTCGTGTATATAATGTTAGTTCCTGTATATAATGTTAGTTCCTGTATATAATGTTAGTTCCTGTATATAATGTTAGTTCCTGTATTACCCAAGTTCCTGTATATAATGTTAGGTCGTGTATTACCCAAGTTCCTGTATATAATGTTAGTTCGTGTATATAATGTTAGTTCGTGTATATAATGTTAGTTCCTGTATTACCCAAGTTCCTGTATATAATGTTAGTTCCTGTATTACCCAAGTTCCTGTATATAATGTTAGTTCCTGTATTACCCAAGTTCCTGTATATAATGTTAGTTCCTGTATTACCCAAGTTCCTGTATATAATGTTAGTTCCTGTATATAATGTTAGTTCCTGTATTACCCAAGTTCCTGTATATAATGTTTTTCCTGTATTACCCAAGTTCCTGTATATAATGTTAGTCGTATTACCCAAGTTCCTGTATATAATGTTAGTTCCTGTATATAATGTTAGTTCGTGTATATAATGTTAGTTCAGTTCCTGTATATAATGTTAGTTCCTGTATATAATGTTAGTTCGTGTATATAATGTTAGTTCCTGTATATAATGTTAGTTCCTGTATATAATGTTAGTTCCTGTATATAATGTTAGTTCGTGTATATAATGTTAGTTCCTGTATATAATGTTAGTTCGTGTATATAATGTTAGTTCCTGTATATAATGTTAGTTCCTGTATATAATGTTAGTTCCTGTATTACCCAAGTTCCTGTATATAATGTTTGTTCCTGTATTACCCAAGTTCCTGTATATAATGTTAGTTCCTGTATTACCCAAGTTCCTGTATATAATGTTAGTTCCTGTATATAATGTTAGGTCGTGTATATAATGTTAGTTCCTGTATTACCCAAGTTCCTGTATATAATGTTAGGTCGTGTATATAATGTTAGTTCCTGTATTACCCAAGTTCCTGTATATAATGTTAGTTCCTGTATATAATGTTAGTTCGTGTATATAATGTTAGTTCCTGTATATAATGTTAGTTTGTGTATATAATGTTAGTTCCTGTATATAATGTTAGTTCCTGTATATAATGTTAGTTCCTGTATATAATGTTAGTTCGTGTATATAATGTTAGTTCCTGTATATAATGTTAGTTCCTGTATATAATGTTAGTTCCTGTATTACCCAAGTTCCTGTATATAATGTTAGGTCGTGTATTACCCAAGTTCCTGTATATAATGTTAGTTCGTGTATATAATGTTAGTTCGTGTATATAATGTTAGTTCGTGTATATAATGTTAGTTCCTGTATTACCCAAGTTCCTGTATATAATGTTATTCCTGTATTACCCAAGTTCCTGTATATAATGTTAGTTCCTGTATTAACCAAGTTCCTGTATATAATGTTAGTTCCTGTATTACCCAAGTTCCTGTATATAATGTTAGTTCGTGTATATAATGTTAGTTCCTGTATTACCCAAGTTCCTGTATATAATGTTAGTTCCTGTATTACCCAAGTTCCTGTATATAATGTTAGTTCCTGTATTACCCAAGTTCCTGTATATAATGTTAGTTCCTGTATTACCCAAGTTCCTGTATATAATGTTAGTTCCTGTATTACCCAAGTTCCTGTATATAATGTTAGTTCCTGTATATAATGTTAGTTCCTGTATTACCCAAGTTCCTGTATATAATGTTTGTTCCTGTATTACCCAAGTTCCTGTATATAATGTTAGTTCCTGTATTACCCAAGTTCCTGTATATAATGTTAGTTCCTGTATATAATGTAGTTCCTGTATATAATGTTAGTTCGTGTATATAATGTTAGTTCCTGTATTACCCAAGTTCCTGTATATAATGTTAGTTCCTGTATTACCCAAGTTCCTGTATATAATGTTAGTTCCTGTATATAATGTTAGTTCCTGTATATAATGTTAGTTCCTGTATATAATGTTAGTTCCTGTATATAATGTTAGTTCCTGTATTACCCAAGTTCCTGTATATAATGTTAGTTCCTGTATATAATGTTAGTTCCTGTATATAATGTTAGTTCCTGTATTACCCAAGTTCCTGTATATAATGTTTGTTCCTGTATTACCCAAGTTCCTGTATATAATGTTAGTTCGTGTATATAATGTTAGTTCCTGTATATAATGTTAGTTCCTGTATATAATGTTAGTTCCTGTATATAATGTTAGTTCCTGTATATAATGTTAGTTCCTGTATATAATGTTAGTTCCTGTATATAATGTTAGTTCCTGTATTACCCAAGTTCCTGTATATAATGTTAGTTCCTGTATATAATGTTAGTTCCTGTATATAATGTTTGTTCCTGTATTACCCAAGTTCCTGTATATAATGTTTGTTCCTGTATTACCCAAGTTCCTGTATATAATGTTAGTTCCTGTATATAATGTTAGTTCCTGTATATAATGTTAGTTCCTGTATTACCCAAGTTCCTGTATATAATGTTAGTTCCTGTATTACCCAAGTTCCTGTATATAATGTTTGTTCCTGTATTACCCAAGTTCCTGTATATAATGTTAGTTCCTGTATATAATGTTAGTTCCTGTATATAATGTTAGTTCCTGTATTACCCAAGTTCCTGTATATAATGTTAGTTCCTGTATTACCCAAGTTCCTGTATATAATGTTAGTTCCTGTATATAATGTTAGTTCGTGTATATAATGTTAGTTCCTGTATTACCCAAGTTCCTGTATATAATGTTTGTTCCTGTATTACCCAAGTTCCTGTATATAATGTTAGTTCCTGTATTACCCAAGTTCCTGTATATAATGTTAGTTCCTGTATTACCCAAGTTCCTGTATTAAGTTATCTGTATATAATGTTAGTTCCTGTATTACCCAAGTTCGTGTATATAATGTTAGTCGTGTATATAATGTGTTCCTGTATTACCCAAGTTCCTGTATATAATGTTAGTTCCTGTATTACCCATGTAAGTTCCTGTATATAATGTTAGTTCCTGTATTACCCAAGTTCCTGTATATAATGTTAGTCCTGTATAAACCAAAAACCTATTAAAGTTCCTGTATTACCAAGTTCCTGTATAGTTAGTTCCTGTATTACCCAAGTTCCTGTATATAAAGTTCCTGTATTACCCAAGTTCCTGTATATAATGTTAGTCCTGTATTACCCAAGTTCCTGTATATAAAGTTCCTGTATATAAAGTTCCTGTATTACCCAAGTTCCTGTATTAAAAAACCAAAACCAAAAACAAAAACCAAAAAAAAAACAAAAAGTTCCTGTATTACCCAAGTTCCTGTATATAATGTTAGTTCCTGTATTACCCAAGTTCCTGTATTAAAGTCGTGTATATAATGTTAGTTCCTGTATTACCCAAGTTCCTGTATATAATGTTAGTTCCTGTATTACCCAAGTTCCTGTATATAATGTTAGTTCCTGTATTACCCAAGTTCCTGTATATAATGTTAGTTCCGTATTACCCAAGTTCCTGTATATAATGTTGTGTATATAATGTGTTCCTGTATTACCAGTTCCTGTATATAATGTTCAACCCAAGTTCCTGTATATAATGTTTCGTATACAAGTTCCTGATTAAGGTTCCTGTATATAAAGTTCTGTATATAAGTTAGTTGTATATAATGTTATCCTGTATTAAGTTCCTGTATTAAAGTTCCTGTATATAAAGTTCCTGTATATAATGTTAGTTCCTGTATATAATGTTAGTTTGTATATAATGTTAGTTCCTGTATATAATGTTAGTTCCTGTATATAATGTTAGTTCCTGTATATAATGTTAGTTCCTGTATATAATGTTTACCCAAGTTCCTGTATATAATGTTTGTTCCTGTATTACCCAAGTTCCTGTATATAATGTTAGTTCCTGTATTACCCAAGTTCCTGTATATAATGTTAGTTCCTGTATATAATGTTAGGTCGTGTATATAATGTTAGTTCCTGTATTACCCAAGTTCCTGTATATAATGTTAGGTCGTGTATATAATGTTAGTTCCTGTATTACCCAAGTTCCTGTATATAATGTTAGTTCCTGTATATAATGTTAGTTCGTGTATATAATGTTAGTTCCTGTATATAATGTTAGTTTGTGTATATAATGTTAGTTCCTGTATATAATGTTAGTTCCTGTATATAATGTTAGTTCCTGTATATAATGTTAGTTCGTGTATATAATGTTAGTTCCTGTATATAATGTTAGTTCCTGTATATAATGTTAGTTCCTGTATTACCCAAGTTCCTGTATATAATGTTAGGTCGTGTATTACCCAAGTTCCTGTATATAATGTTAGTTCGTGTATATAATGTTAGTTCGTGTATATAATGTTAGTTCGTGTATATAATGTTAGTTCCTGTATTACCCAAGTTCCTGTATATAATGTTATTCCTGTATTACCCAAGTTCCTGTATATAATGTTAGTTCCTGTATTAACCAAGTTCCTGTATATAATGTTAGTTCCTGTATTACCCAAGTTCCTGTATATAATGTTAGTTCGTGTATATAATGTTAGTTCCTGTATTACCCAAGTTCCTGTATATAATGTTAGTTCCTGTATTACCCAAGTTCCTGTATATAATGTTAGTTCCTGTATTACCCAAGTTCCTGTATATAATGTTAGTTCCTGTATTACCCAAGTTCCTGTATATAATGTTAGTTCCTGTATTACCCAAGTTCGTGTATATAATGTTAGTTCGTGTATATAATGTTAGTTCCTGTATTACCCAAGTTCCTGTATATAATGTTAGTTCCTGTATTACCCAAGTTCCTGTATATAATGTTAGTTCCTGTATTACCCAAGTTCCTGTATATAATGTTAGGTCGTGTATTACCCAAGTTCCTGTATATAATGTTAGGTCGTGTATTACCCAAGTTCGTGTATATAATGTTAGTTCGTGTATATAATGTTAGTTCCTGTATTACCCAAGTTCCTGTATATAATGTTAGTTTGAAAATGTATATAATGTTAGTTCCTGTATATAATGTTAGTTCCTGTATATAATGTTAGTTCGTGTATATAATGTTAGTTCCTGTATATAATGTTAGTTCCTGTATATAATGTTAGTTCCTGTATATAATGTTAGTTCCTGTATTACCCAAGTTCCTGTATATAATGTTAGGTCGTGTATTACCCAAGTTCCTGTATATAATGTTAGTTCGTGTATATAATGTTAGTTCGTGTATATAATGTTAGTTCCTGTATTACCCAAGTTCCTGTATATAATGTTAGTTCCTGTATTACCCAAGTTCCTGTATATAATGTTAGTTCCTGTATTACCCAAGTGTATATAATGTTAGTTCCTGTATATAATGTTAGTTCCTGTATATAATGTTAGTTCCTGTATTACCCAAGTTCCTGTATATAATGTTTGTTCCTGTATTACCCAAGTTCCTGTATATAATGTTAGGTCGTGTATTACCCAAGTTCCTGTATATAATGTTAGTTCCTGTATATAATGTTAGTTCGTGTATATAATGTTAGTTCGTGTATATAATGTTAGTTCCTGTATATAATGTTAGTTTGTGTATATAATGTTAGTTCCTGTATATATGTTAGTTCCTGTATATAATGTTAGTTCCTGTATATAATGTTAGTTCGTGTATATAATGTTAGTTCCTGTATATAATGTTAGTTCGTGTATATAATGTTAGTTCCTGTATATAATGTTAGTTCCTGTATATAATGTTAGTTTGTGTATATAATGTTAGTTCCTGTATTACCCAAGTTCCTGTATATAATGTTAGTTCCTGTATTACCCAAGTTCCTGTATATAATGTTAGTTCCTGTATATAATGTTAGTTCCTGTATATAATGTTAGTTCCTGTATATAAAGTTCCTGTATATAATGTTAGTTCCTGTATATAATGTTAGTTCCTGTATTACCCAAGTTCCTGTATATAATGTTAGTTCCTGTATATAATGTTAGTTCGTGTATATAATGTAGTTCCTGTATATAATGTTAGTTTGTGTATATAATGTTAGTTCCTGTATATAATGTTAGTTCCTGTATTACCCAAGTTCCTGTATATAATGTTAGGTCGTGTATATAATGTTAGTTCCTGTATTACCCAAGTTCCTGTATATAATGTTAGGTCGGTATATAATGTGTGTTCCTGTATTACCCAAGTTCCTGTATATAATGTTAGTTCCTGTATTACCCAAGTTGCTGTATATAATGTTAGTTCCTATATATAATGTTAGTTCCTGTATTACCCAAGTTCCTGTATATAATGTTAGTTCCTGTATATAATGTTAGTTTGTATATAATGTAGTTCCTGTATATAATGTAGTTCCTGTATAACGTAAGTTCTGTATATAATGTTAGTTCTGTATTACCCAAGTTCCTGTATATAATGTTAGTTCCTGTATATAATGTAGTTCCTGTATATAATGTTGTTCCTGTATTACCCAAGTTCCTGTATATAATGTTTGTTCCTGTATTACCCAAGTTCCTGTATATAAGTTAGTTTGTGTATATAATGTTAGTTCCTGTATATAATGTTAGTTCCTGTATTACCCAAGTTCCTGTATATAATGTTTGTTCCTGTATTACCCAAGTTCCTGTATATAATGTTTGTTCCTGTATTACCCAAGTTCCTGTATATAATGTTAGTTTGTGTATATAATGTTAGTTCGTGTATATAATGTTAGTTCCTGTATTACCCAAGTTCCTGTATATAATGTTTGTTCCTGTATTACCCAAGTTCCTGTATATAATGTTAGTTCGTGTATATAATGTTAGGTCGTGTATATAATGTTAGTTCCTGTATTACCCAAGTTCCTGTATATAATGTTTGTTCCTGTATTACCCAAGTTCGTGTATATAATGTTAGTTCCTGTATTACCCAAGTTCCTGTATATAATGTTAGTTCCTGTATTACCCAAGTTCCTGTATATAATGTTAGGTCGTGTATATAATGTTAGTTCCTGTATTACCCAAGTTCGTGTATATAATGTTAGGTCGTGTATATAATGTGTGTTCCTGTATTACCCAAGTTCCTGTATATAATGTTAGTTCCTGTATTACCCAAGTTGCTGTATATAATGTTAGTTTGTGTATATAATGTTTGTTCCTGTATTACCCAGGTTCCTGTATATAATGTTAGTTCCTGTATATAATGTTAGTTCCTGTATATAATGTTAGTTGCTGTATATAATGTTAGTTTCTGTATATAATGTTTGTTCCTGTATTACCCAAGTTCCTGTATATATGTTAGTTCGTGTATATAATGTTAGTTCCTGTATATAATGTTAGTTTGTGTATATAATGTTAGTTCCTGTATATAATGTTAGTTCGTGTATATAATGTTAGTTCCTGTATATAATGTTAGTTCGTGTATATAATGTTAGTTCCTGTATATAATGTTAGGTCGTGTATATAATGTTAGTTCCTGTATTACCCAAGTTCCTGTATATAATGTTAGTTCCTGTATATAATGTTAGGTCGTGTATATAATGTTAGTTCCTGTATTACCCAAGTTCCTGTATATAATGTTAGGTCGTGTATATAATGTTAGTTCCTGTATTACCCAAGTTCCTGTATATAATGTTAGTTCCTGTATATAATGTTAGTTCGTGTATATAATGTTAGTTCCTGTATATAATGTTAGTTTGTGTATATAATGTTAGTTCCTGTATATAATGTTAGTTCCTGTATATAATGTTAGTTCCTGTATATAATGT
>JABXNX010001951.1:0-48344 GCA_014843695.1 Archivesica marissinica | reverse complement strand
ATTAATAACTGATGTTAATCACTCATGGTGACGTCAGGTTCTATTTGACGTATATCTAGGTTCCTGGTGGCATGGATGCAAATCATACTACAGTTTGTCATATGTACACTTGTACCTTCGCGTAAGAGGAAACACATGTACTATGGCTGCCACGTGTACACGTGTAAACGGAGCCGTGTCGTTTTAGTTTATTTATTTTACAACGATTGCGAATCAAGTTTTAACAACTTATATCAATCACTCTCGTTGGCGCGGCTGAAAACGTAAACGTGATCATTCGTGTGGGAGGAAACCCGAGTACCTGGAGAAAACCCACCTGTTCGATCTGGCGACCACCGTACCATCTCACATAATTCTCACATTGGTGAGAAGCGAGCGCGCTAACCACTGCGCTATTCGGACAGCCCAAATCTGTACTGGCAATACACATGTACTAATTCAGTAACTGTACACACTATAATTGATGATAAAAACTAGATCTACCATAATAATTATTGTCAACAGATTGTATGACAATAGTTGAGTAATATATACCAGTTTGTAATTTGACTATTGTCCTAACCATCCTAGTGTTTTTCGCGGCCGTTTGCCTGTATAGGTGTGATTCAGTGAACCAGAATTATTCCTGAACTGCAATGATGTAAGCAGCATCTCAGGTGTTAACCGGTGTAAGTAAGTAGCATACCATATGCATACTTGAACATGTGTAAACGATGCCGTGTCCTGTATTAAGGATCGTGTACACGTTTACAAAATATGTACACGTGGCAGCCCTAACAGGTACCCACCGAAAACCTATCATGTCCGATCACCTCATTTACTTCCAACACCGAAGATCAAATCATGGGCATGTGAATCAAGCAATGAGAGACAACGGTCAGTTACTGCCCCTGAATACTCCCTAAAAGTAGATAAGTCCTAAGTGATTTCCTCTGTTTTTATCGTTGTTTCCTTTGCACAACTTGTTAGCAATTATATTCCACTTTCGCTTCTTATGATTATTAAACTACTAAATCTAAACAGATATTCTGAAGTATATGCAATGGGTACTTATTTATAAAATAATGTTATCAATTAAGTAACACGATTTTTTTAACACGATACTATCATATTTATGATACCGCAACATCTTGTTAGGGAACAACAATAAAAACAAAGGATTCCAACTAAAAGGACCTGTTTACATTTTGGAATAAATCAGACTTTATATGTCAAGGGAGGTAATCGAAAATTAGAGTTGTCTCTTATTGTGCTTGCGTCAAATACATACGTGAGTTTGCATCTCTCCGAGTGCTATCCACTAGTTTACTCTTGTAATTACTGTGGTGGTAAATGGTACCATATAGCGTGTTGAAATATTATGTATGTAACTGCTATTACAGTCTCCATTGTATCTTTTGAAGATAAAAATTATTCAAGGAACGACATAATTATGCCCGACTCTGACCAACTGCAGATCTATTGTTGTAAAACGTACCCCACCCTTGTTTACCCGTGTTGTAAAACGTACCCTACCATTGTTTACCCGTGTTGTAAAACGTACCCCACCGTGTTTACCCGTGTTGTAAAACGTACTCCACCATTGTTTACCCGTGTTGTAAAACGTACCCCACCATTGTTTACCAGTGTTGTAAAACGTACTCCACCATTGTATACACGTGGTGTAAAAACGTACTCCACCATTGTATACACGTGGTGTAAAAACGTACTCCACCATTGTATACACGTGGTGTAAAACTTACACCACCATTGTTTACCAGTGTTGTAAAACATACTCCACCATTGTTTACCAGTGTTGTAAATCGTACCCCACCATTGTTTACCCGTGTTGTAAAACATACTCCACCATTGATTACCAGTGTTGTAAAACGTACTCCACCATTGTTTACCAGTGTTGTAAAACGTACTCCACCATTGTTTACCCGTGTTGTAAAACGTACTCCACCATTGTTTACCCGTGTTGTAAAACGTACCCCACCATTGTTTACCAGTGTTGTAAAACGTACTCCACCATTGTATACACGTGGTGTAAAAACGTACTCCACCATTGTATACACTAGTTGTAAAAACGTACTCCACCATTGTATACACGTGGTGTAAAACTTACACCACCATTGTTTACCAGTGTTGTAAAACATACTCCACCATTGTTTACCAGTGTTGTAAATCGTACCCCACCATTGTTTACCCGTGTTGTAAAACATACTCCACCATTGATTACCCGTGTTGTAAAATGTACCCCACCATTGTTTACCAGTATTGTAAAACATACTCCACCATTGTTTACCAGTGTTGTAAAACGTACTCCACCATTGTTTACCAGTGTTGTAAAACGTACCCCACCATTGTTTACCAGTGTTGTAAAACGTAACCCACAATTGTTTACCAGTGTTGTAAAACGTACCCCACCATTGTTTACCAGTGTTGTAAAACATACTCCACCATTGTTTACGCGTGTTGTAAAACGTTCTCCACCATTGTTTACCAGTGTTGTAAAACGTACCCAACCATTGTTTACCAGTGTTGTAAAACGTAACCCCACCATTGTTTACCCGTGTTGTAAAACGTACTCCACCATTTTACCAGTGTTGTAAAACGTACTCCACCATTGTTTACCAGTGTTGTAAAACGTACCTCACCATGTTTACCCGTGTTGTAAAACGTACCCAACCATTGTTTACCAGTGTTGTAAAACGTACCCTACCATTGTTTACCCGTGTTGTAAAACGTACTCCACCATTGTTTACTAGTGTTGTAAAACGTACTCCACCATTGTATACATGTTGTGTAAAACGTACTCCACCATTGTATACACGTGGTGTAAAACGTACCCCACCATTGTTTACCCGTGTTGTAAAACGTACCCCACCATTGTTTACCCGTGTTGTAAAACGTACTCCACCATTGTTTACCAGTGTTGTAAAACGTACACCACCATGTTTACCCGTGTTGTAAAACATATCCAACCATTGTTTACCAGTGTTGTAAAACGTACCCCACCATGTTTACCCGTGTTGTAAAACGTAACCCACCATTGTATACACGTGTTGTAAAACGTACCCCACCATTGTTTACCCGTGTTGTAAAATGTACACGCCATTGTTTACCAGTATTGTAAAACATACTCCACCATTGTTTACCAGTGTTGTAAAACGTACCCCACCATTGTTTACCAGTGTTGTAAAACGTACCCCACCATGTTTACCCGTGTTGTAAAAAGTACCCCACCATGTTTACCCGTGTTGTAAAACGTAACCCACCATTGTATACACGTGTTGTAAAACGTACCCCACCATTGTTTACCCGTGTTGTAAAATGTACACGCCATTGTTTACCAGTATTGTAAAACATACTCCACCATTGTTTACCAGTGTTGTAAAACGTACCCCACCATTGTTTACCAGTATTGTAAAACATACTCCACCATTGTTTACCAGTGTTGTAAAACGTACCCCACCATTGTTTACCCGTGTTGTAAAACATACTCCACCATTGTTTACCAGTGTTGTAAAACGTACTCCACCATTGTTTACCAGTGTTGTAAAACGTACCCCACCATTGTTTACCCGTGTTGTAAAACGTAACCCACCATTGTTTACCCGTGTTGTAAAACGTACCCCACCATTGTTTACCAGTGTTGTAAAACGTACTCCACCATTGTATACACGTGGTGTAAAACGTACCCCACCATTGTTTACCAGTGTTGTAAATCGTACCCCACCATTGTTTACCAGTGTTGTAAATCGTACCCCACCATTGTTTACCAGTGTTGTAAATCGTACCCCACCATTGTTTACCAGTGTTGTAAATCGTACCCCACCATTGTTTACCAGTGTTGTAAATCGTACCCCACCATTGTTTACCAGTGTTGTAAAACGTACCCCACCATGTTTACCCGTGTTGTAAAACGTACCCCACCATGTTTACCCGTGTTGTAAAACGTACCCCACCATTGTATACACGTGTTGTAAAACGTACCCCACCATTGTTTACCCGTGTTGTAAAATGTACACGCCATTGTTTACCAGTGTTGTAAAACATACTCCACCATTGTTTACCAGTGTTGTAAAACATACTCCACCATTGTTTACCAGTGTTGTAAAACGTACCCAACCATTGTTTACCAGTGTTGTAAAACGTACCCAACCATTGTTTACCAGTGTTGTAAAACGTACCCCACCATTGTTTACCAGTGTTGTAAAACGTAACCCACAATTGTTTACCAGTGTTGTAAAACGTACCCCACCATTGTTTACCAGTGTTGTAAAACATACTCCACCATTGTTTACCAGTGTTGTAAAACGTACCCCACCATTGTTTACCAGTGTTGTAAAACATACTCCACCATTGTTTACCCGTGTTGTAAAACGTACCCCACCATTGTTTACCCGTGTTGTAAAACGTACCCCACCATTGTTTACCCGTGTTGTAAAACATACTCCACCATTGTTTACCAGTGTTGTAAAACATACTCCACCATTGTTTACCAGTGTTGTAAAACGTAACCCACCATTGTTTACCAGTGTTGTAAAACGTAACCCACCATTGTTTACCCGTGTTGTAAAACGTACCCCACCATTGTTTACCAGTGTTGTAAAACGTACTCCACCATTGTATACACGTGGTGTAAAACGTAACCCACCATTGTTTACCAGTGTTGTAAATCGTACCCCACCATTGTTTACCAGTGTTGTAAATCGTACCCCACCATTGTTTACCAGTGTTGTAAAACATTCTCCACCATTGTTTACGAATAGTTCAAAGAAACAACACGGTTCGTATCCACAAATTAGTTTATTAGCATGTGACTATATAGTTATCAATCTGAGATGAAGTTCCTCGCATAATACTGGTCTAAAGTTTCAATAATACTACATTATTGAGTCCATGCGGAAGTCGTGATAGCGCAGTAGTAGCTCGTACGCTTCATGTGTGAAAGGCCCGGAGTTCGAGCCAGCTGTAGCATTTACGAGTGTGTCTTTAAGCAAGGTACTTAAATTCCACATTGTCTCTTCTCCACCTCGAAGCCGGCGAATGACAGCCCAAGAAACACGGGCCAATTTTGATATATCATTATATTCTCATACTAGACACATATCACGGTTGGACACCAGTAATGTCAATAATTTAAATAAATCAAATTTAACCAGATAGCAACATTGGTTGTAACAGACGGATATGTAGTCCAATGGTAACACGCTGGACTGGTAATCCATGGATCGCAGGTTCGATCCCCCGTCTGACCATAATAAAATTAACAGTCTTTCAGATGGGACGTTAAATCGAGGTCTCGTGTCGGTGCTTTACACCGTGCACGTAAAAGAACCAGAGGAGAATCTGGAATGGGTCTCTGTCTGTATCATGCACTATCATGCAACATCTAAAATAACTAATCTCTTCATGAGGCGTCGCTCATATGGGCAACCGGTAGCGACGATAAATAAACGTAAAAACACAGCAACATTGGTGCTGCTCAAAATTCTATTCTAGTACATGTATATATATAATTATATATATGTTCCATTTATGGTAACCCCTTGCGGGGAACTAGACATGTTTCCCTTTGCGATCTAAGCGGTTAACCAGTACTAAGCAATGTGTGCATACGTTGCCGTGACCGAGTATCGAACCCGCGACCCATCGAATCCAAATCCGAGACCTAAATCTGGTTCACTGATGCCATGAGTTATATACACATACGCAAACTGCCTGGTGTCTTCATAAATCAAAACACAAAGTCTAATCACTTAATTGCCCGTCACTGCTGTCGGTTCGAGTCCCACTGGGGGGTGTTGTACTCTTTCACCTGAGGAAGCTATCCAGCTACCTTGTCGAAGGTCTATGGTTCTACCTGGTGCCTGTCCGTGCCTGAAATACTGCTCGCATCTTGAAAATCGCCGTATGACCTAATTAATTTGTCGGTGCGACTTTTATCCCTCAAAAGAAACAAATAAACAAACACAATGAATTGTATCGTATATTCCTCAAGACAGGTATTTTGTCAGGACTCTACATACATATATTCATAAGAGAGGATATAAAACATTTATTGAAACGATATAAACAATGTTAGGTACATTAAAAGTTGGTAGAAAAATAAGTTGACAATCAAATATAATGATAGCATAATATGGAAAACGTTACAAATAGAAGGAGAATTCCAATAGTTTTGGAAGATCTGAATTACATGCAATTTGTGAAATACAAAATACAAGTATAATGAATGTTACATGGTTGGGAATATCCGAATTAGTGTAGTATCCGAAATACAAGCAATTAAACAGTACACAATACAAGTAGAATGAATGTTAAATGGTGGGAATATCTGAATGATTGTAGTATCCGAAATACAAGCAATTAAACAGTACAAAATACAAGTAGAATGAATGTTACATGGTTGGGAATATCTGAATGATTATAGTATCCGAAATACAAACAATTACATAGTACACAATACAAGTAGCGCGAATGTTTAATGTTTGGGAATATCCGAACTCTGTGATAATGTCCGAAATTGATAGCAATTACGCAAAATAACGAATGCTGAATGTTTGGGAATATCCTAATTATAGCATTATCCGAATAACAAAGCACTTACGCAATATAAATACCAACAACTAGAATGCCAGCTACCTGATTATTATACTGCACAAGTAGAATAGCTATAGATAGGAAAAACTGTATTAGAAATCCATGCACATATTAGAATATAAAATATTATTAGAACATGGAAATTATGACGATGGCTACTTTCGTAGGATATAGCAGCTGCTCGCCGTGTATTATGACGTTTACTCTACTTTCGTAGGATATAGCAGATGCTCGCCGTGTATTATGACGATTACTCTACTTTCGTAGGATATAGCAGCTGCTCGCCGTGTATTATGACGATTACTCTACTTTCGTAGGACATAGCAGATGCTCGCCGTGTATTATGACGATGACTACTTCCGTAGGACATAGTAGATGCTCGCCGTGTATTATGACGATGATTACTTCCGTAGGACATAGTAGATGCTCGCCGTGTATTATGACGATGACTACTTTCCTAGGATATAGCAGATGCTCCCCGTGTATTATGACGATGACTACTTTCCTAGGATATAGTAGATGCTCGCCGTGTATTACAATGATTACTACTTTCGTAGGATATAGTAGATGCTCGCCGTGTATTATGACGATGACTACTTCCGTAGGACATAGTAGATGCTCGCCGTGTATTATGACGATGACTACTTTCATAGGATATAGCAGATGCTCGCCGTGTATTTTGACGATGACTACTTTCCTAGGATATAGTAGATGCTCGCCGTGTATTACAATGATTACTACTTTCGTAGGATATAGTAGATGCTCGCCGTGTATTATTACGGTGACTACTTTCCTAGGATATAGCAGATGGTCGCCGTGTATTATTACGGGGACTACTTCCGTAGGACATAACAGATGCTCGCCGTGTATTATTACGGTGACTACTTTCCTAGGATATAGCAGATGCTCGCCGTGTATTATTACGGTGACTACTTTCATATGATATAGAAGGTGCTCGCCGTGTATTATTACGGTGACTATTTACCTAGGATATATAAGATGCTCGCCGTGTATTATTATGGTGACTACTTTCCTAGGATATAGAAGATGCTCGCCGTGTATTATTACGGTGACTACTTCCGTAGGACATAACAGATGCTCGCCGTGTATTATTACGGTGACTACTTTCCTAGGATATAGCAGATGCTCGCCGTGTATTATTACGGTGACTACTTTCATATGATATAGAAGGTGCTCGCCGTGTATTATTACGGTGACTATTTACCTAGGATATATAAGATGCTCGCCGTGTATTATTATGGTGACTACTTTCCTAGGATATAGAAGATGCTCGCCGTGTATTATTACGGTGACTACTTCCGTAGGACATAACAGATGCTCGCCGTGTATTATTACGGTGACTACTTTCCTAGGATATAGCAGATGCTCGCCGTGTATTATTACGGTGACTACTTTCATATGATATAGTAGCTGCAGCATTAATTAATAGATAATTGAATGGAAATACGAACAACAACAGTTCATAATTATGTATGTACCAATAACGGAGCGCAATAAAATATCACACACAAACATGTATCATAATATTCATGTGTGAACATCGGTAATAAGAAATAGTTCCGGTATGAGTTTCAAGTTAGTTTCTGTTTGCTGTCAAAATTCAAAACTACAGACAAAACAAATTCATTAGAATATATTACTTTATAATTAACTGTTCATGATTGTCAGAAAATAGCTAAACTACAACAGTACATCCCTCGGAGGAATGTGGAACTCAAGCAGTGGCAGAGAAAATGCCATCTTTCACTGTTAGAAAACAAACAAACAAACGTGGGTGAGAAAGCTCAATCATTCATTGGAAAACATCAAAGACAACAACGTATTGTATTATACTTTGATAGACGGATCTGTCGTCCAGTTGTTAACACGCTGGACTGGTAATCCAGGGATCGCATGTTCCTTTCCCCGTCTGCACCTACTAAAATTAACAGCCTTTCAGGTAGGACACTAAACCGAGGTCTCGTGTCGGTGTTTTACACCGTGCATGTAAAAGAATCAGAGGAGACTCTGGAATGGGTCTCTGTCTGTATCATTGCACTATCCTACAACCATCTAAACTGACTAATCCTTTCAGGAGGCGTCGCTCATATGGGCAACCGGTAGCGACGATAAATAAACGTAAAGCACACATTATTATACCTTGCATCATTAAAAATAACATGAATAGTTGAAGAATGGCATATAACAGGAGAATAGTGTAAAATAACACACACATACGATTATTTGAGCACAAAACTGGAACACATCTATGGGGCGACGTTTTACTATTTATTCGTTATTTATGGATATCCATAATTCGATTTATGGATACCCATAGTTCCAGGTGCACCGTTTTGCTATTAATTCAGCATTTATGAATATCCATAATTCGATTTTAGGATATCCATAAATATATTATTGTATATCCATATATCGAATTATGGATATCCAAAATTGGAATTATGGATATCCATAAATCGAATTGTGGATATCCATAAATACTGAATAAATAGCAAAGCGGCGCCCCATACACATCAGTTCGATCCCCCGTCTGGCCCTAATAAAATTAACAGTCTTTCAGATTGGACATTAAACCGAGGTCTCGTGTCGGTGCTGTACACCGTGCACGTAAAAGAACCCGAGGAGACTCTGGAATGGGTCTCTGTCTGTATCATTGCACTATCCTCCAAAATCTAAAATGACTTCTTCAGGAGGCGTCGCTCATATGGGCAACCGGTAGCGACGATAAATAAACGTAAAACACACATACACATCAGTATTTTACTAATACTGTACATGCGTGAAAGTAAGGGTGAAATATGACGTTTTGGTCTCTGTATATGTTCTTAATTATACTGGACAAGACATATACTTTATAAATATATATTTTAAAGTATAAACAATGAAATGAAAGTACATACATTTATCTGTCTTCGTATATGTAGGAGAATATGATTAATTGATCAAATAATGACGTTATTGCAAGTTACCATATAACTCTATTGAAATCACACTAGAGACTGCTAATTTACAAGGGGGACAACTTTTGCACTTGGATCCCATATTAATAGTCACTAATGCTTATTACTGTTGTCTCCCTTACATCACGATTATCCTATTCGGCAGGTTTAGTTTACTGGCATGGAACGTTAACTTAGCTAAGACCCAGATCGTGCGACCCCCCACTGAGTAAATTGGTTCCGGTTCGTTGTAGGCCTAGATAGTAGTTCTTGCAAATAATTTGATATGTTTTACTGTACAGCCAGTGTTTTATATGTTTGATATGTTTACTGTACAGCCAGTGTTTTATATGTTTGATATGTTTTACTGTACAGCCAGTGTTTTATATGTTTGATATGTTTTACTGTACAGCCAGTGTTTTATATGTTTGATATGTTTTACTGTACAGCCAGTGTTTTATATGTTTGATATGTTTTACTGTACAGCAAGTGTTTTATATGTTTGATATGTTTTACTGTACAGCAAGTGTTTTATATGTTTGATATGTTTTACTGTACAGCAAGTGTTTTATATGTTTGATATGTTTTACTGTACAGCCAGTGTTTTATATGTTTGATATGTTTTACTGTACAGCCAGTGTTTTATATGTTTGATATGTTTTACTGTACAGCCAGTGTTTTATATGTTTGATATGTTTTACTGTACAGCCAGTGTTTTATATGTTTGATATGTTTTACTGTACAGCCAGTGTTTTATATGTTTGATATGTTTTACTGTACAGCCAGTGTTTTATATGTTTGATATGTTTTACTGTACAGCCAGTGTTTTATATGTTTGATATGTTTACTGTACAGCCAGTGTTTTATATGTTTGATATGTTTTACTGTACATCCAGTGTTTTATATGTTGATATGTTTTACTGTACAGCCAGTGTTTTATATGTTTGATATGTTTTACTGTACAGCCAGTGTTTTATATGTTTGATATGTTTTACTGTACAGCCAGTGTTTTATATGTTTGATATGTTTTACTGTACAGCCAGTGTTTTATATGTTTGATATGTTTTACTGTACAGCCAGTGTTTTATATGTTTGATATGTTTTACTGTACAGCCAGTGTTTTATATGTTTGATATGTTTTACTGTACAGCCAGTGTTTTATATGTTTGATATGTTTTACTGTACAGCCAGTGTTTTATATGTTTGATATGTTTTACTGTACAGCCAGTGTTTTATATGTTTGATATGTTTTACTGTACAGCCAGTGTTTTATATGTTTGATATGTTTTACTGTACAGCCAGTGTTTTATATGTTTGATATGTTTTACTGTACAGCCAGTGTTTTATATGTTTGATATGTTTTACTGTACAGCCAGTGTTTTATATGTTTGATATGTTTTACTGTACAGCAAGTGTTTTATATGTTGATATGTTTTACTGTACAGCCAGTGTTTTATATGTTTGATATGTTTTACTGTACAGCCAGTGTTTTATATGTTTGATATGTTTTACTGTACAGCCAGTGTTTTATATGTTTGATATGTTTTACTGTACAGCCAGTGTTTTATATGTTTGATATGTTTTACTGTACAGCCAGTGTTTTATATGTTTGATATGTTTTACTGTACAGCCAGTGTTTTATATGTTTGATATGTTTTACTGTACAGCCAGTGTTTTCATTTCTTATTGTGAATGGGGTGAATTTTGCTGTTTTTATTTCTCATTAGATTGCAGGTGTGGTAAATACATATATAAATACGCCTCTGCATGTTGAAATATTGACATCGCGAATGATTTCGGATTCAAGATTTCAATGTTCATTCGGTGAAATATAATTCGATAATTCACCGAAACAAACAAATATCCTCTTATTATTAAAATATGTAGCATTGGTGCGTATTTTCATTATTTTCATTTTCTATTTTTCTATATGTTGCGTTTACAAGGACATGGGTCTGTCACATTTTTTGGTCTCAGCCACGTTCCTTCTAGCACCTGTGGTTTTTATCGTTAAATTGCATATGAAATTATGATGAAAAATAATTCTAAGCAAAAATGATTCTGGGTATACATATATCAGTATAAAAATATTAACAGTTTAGGTGAACGTGAACTAATTATATGGAAAACAAACAAATACACACTGGTGTAAACAATCTTAGATTAACTGTGATATAAACGTATCGATATGTTGAATGAGAGAGGGTGCTGGATTTTCAGGTAGGCCTACTTCTAATTCTGTTGTTGGAACACATTTTCTTTTATGCTTTCCAACGAATGATTCAAACAGTGGAAGATGACGTTTTAACGTAATCACCGAAATATGTGTTTCCACTCTTGACTTAGCCTGGGTTCCAGTCTGTCGATTTTTCACTTTTTAACTTCTGGCAAAATGACGTTGATATGATCAGAAGCTCAATACGGCCCAATTAATAGTCTTGATGTTAACAAATATTTTTTTGACTGACCAGGCAAAATATATCGACGCCTGTTCCCAGGCTACTCGTGGCTATGAAATCAAATCATATCTTAAACTAAATAAACACACATATCCTCTATGTTTTCACTTTTGTCCATAACCATATCTTGTGTCGTATTTTATAAAAATCATGTTAATAAATTCATAACAATTTACAGTAAAAGTTGGACATACTGTAGGACATACTGTAGGACATACTGTAGGATATACCGTAGGATATACTGTAGGATATACTGTATGGCATAATGTAGGACATACTGTATGACATACGGTAGGATATACTGTAGGATATACTGTAGGACATATTGTAGGACATACTGTAGGACATATTGTAGGACATACTGTATGTCATACCGTAGGACAGACTGTATGTCATAATGTAGGACATACTGTAGGACATACTGTAGTACATACTGTATGACATAATGTAGGACATACTGTAGGACATACTGTAGGACATACTGTAGGACATAATGTAGGACATACTGTAGGACATACTGTAGGACATACTGTAGGACATACTGTAGGACATACTGTAGGATATACTGTAGGACATACTGTAGGACATACTGTATGGCATAATGTAGGACATACTGTAGGACATACTGTAGGACATACTGTAGGACATACTGTATGGCATAATGTAGGACATACTGTAGGACATACTGTAGGACATACTGTATGACATAATGTAGGACATACTGTAGGACATACTGTAGGACATACTGTAGGACATACTGTATGGCATAATGTAGGACATACTGTAGGACATACTGTAGGACATACTGTATGGCATAATGTAGGACATACTGTAGGACATACTGTAGGACATACTGTAGGACATACTGTATGGCATAATGTAGGACATACTGTAGGACATACTGTAGGACATACTGTATGGCATAATGTAGGACATACTGTAGGACATACTGTAGGACATACTGTATGGCATAATGTAGGACACACTGTAGGACATACTATATATATACTGTAGGACATACCGTAGGACATACTGTAGGACATACTGTAGGACATACAGTAGGACATAATGTATGACATACTGTAGGACATACTGTAGATATACTGTAGGACATACTGTAGGACATACTGTAGATATACTGTACAACATACTGTAGGACATACTGTAGGACATACAGTAGGACATAATGTATGACATACTGTAGGACATACTGTAGATATACTGTAGGACATACTGTAGGACATACTGTAACTATACTGTACAACATACTGTAGGACATACTGTAGGACACACCGTAGGACATACTGTAGGACATACTGTAGGACATACCGTAGGACATATTGTAGAACATACTGTAGGACATACTGTAGATATACTGTAGGACATACTGTAGTACATACTATAGGACATACCGTAGGACATACTGTAGGACATACTGTAGGACATACCGTAGGACATACTGTAGGACATACTGTAGGACATACTGTAGGACATACCGTAGGACATATTGTAGGACATACTGTAGGACATACTGTAGGACATACTGTAGGACATACCGTAGGACATATTGTAGAACATACTGTAGGACATACTGTAGGACATACTGTAGTACATACTATAGGACATACCGTAGGACATACTGTAGGACATACTGTAGGACATACCGTAGGACATACTGTAGGACATACTGTAGGACATACCGTAGGACATACTGTAGGACATACTGTAGGACATACCGTAGGACATACTGTAGGACATACCGTAGGACATAATGTAGGACATACCGTAGGACATACTGTAGGACATACTGTAGGACATACTGTAGGACATACCGTAGGACATACCGTAGGACATACCGTAGGACATACTGTAGGACATACCGTAGGACATACCGTAGGACATACCGTAGGACATACCGTATTTAGGACATACTGTAGGACATACCGTAGAACCTACTGTAGGACATACCGTAGGACTTACTGTAGGACATATCGTAGGACATACTGTACGACATACCGTAGGACATACTGTAGGACATACTGTAGGACATATCGTAGGACATACCGTAGGACATATCGTAGGACATACTGTAGGACATACTGTAGGACATATTGTAGGACATACCGTAGGACATATTGTAGGACATACTGTAGGACATACCGTAGGACATTGTAGGACATATCGTAGGACATACTGTAGGACATACTGTAGGACATACTGTAGGACATCTAGGGATTTAATAATTTACTAATTATTAGATGAGAAAATGGACGAAAATCGATAGTATGTGATGAAAAATAAACAACAGTAAAAACAGATAAAAAATAATGAAAAGGACCTATCATGGGCAGTATATATCACATCACCACTGTTTCCCATTCCACACATATACTACACAGAACGTTTCAACATATAAATGTTTGAAAGCACCAGAATACAGAACATATAATGCTTTGTTGGACGTAAATGTACATGAACCTTATTATATATGAATACAAAATCATAAAAATAAACTCTCTTTTCCTGGTCATATTCCTGCCCAGAAACACCAAAATCGCGTCTTAAAGCAGTGCATTTTTGTCGGGCCCCAAATGGCAGCATTTTTATTCCTGTCCAAAATACCAAATCATGTCTTAAAGCAGTACATATTTTTCGGGCCCCAAATGGCAGCATTTTTATTCCTGTTCAAAAAGACCATAATCGCAGTACATTTTTTTCGGGCCCCAAAGAGCAGCAATTTTAAATAAACATGCTAAAAGTGATGTACATTGTGCAAGTCCGCCATCGCGGTCAAGTGGGTAAGATCGCTGACTTGTATCCCCCTGTAACATATCACCACTGATTGTCACGGGTTCGAGCCCCACCCAGATCGTGCCCTTTCTTGCGGAGGTTGGTGCACCGAGTACTGATTAATCACTCGAGTCTGCCCAGCAAAGGTGTTGTTAGGTAAACTGCCCGTCGCTCAAATGGACAACCGGTAGCGACGCAAAATAAACTTAAATAAAAAAACGACCAGTGTCGTAAAAACTACAATTACGTGATAACAACATTATTAAAGTGGAAGTCGCGATAGTAGCGCATTCGCTTAGGTGCGAACAGACCGGAGTTCGCGCCCATCTATAGCCGTTACGATTGTGTTCTTAGGCAATGCACTTAAATTTTGCGTTGCCTCTTCTCTCTCCTTCGTGGCGATGGATTCCATCAGGAATGAGGTCTCGAGAGTGATTAATATAAGTTGTAAGAACTTGGTTCGGAATCGAGCTAAGATAAATTTGCATAAAAATGTGTAGAAACAACACATTTTATTTCACTGATAAATATATTTCATTGGAAAGCATAGAATATAAATAATTATATTGTATTACAACCTTAATCTAGTAGCTAATTGTCTTATTAACCCATTCAACATCAAGTAACTGACATGGACTGGTCCGTGATATTTTTAGACCAATAAATTAATAACAAAATTACATTTGGATCAGTTCATTTATCAAAATGGGTAATTATTTTTCGAAAAATAGTTATATTACTTGAAAAAAGTGCAGATCCTGATGAACGGCTCGTCACGAGCCGGCTCATCTGGATCTACACTTTTTTGTAAGCCAATTTAGAGGTCTGTGGTGTTGAAAGGGTTAAATATTGTGAGTCCATTTGAACAGGAATATGACTGTAAAATCATTAACCCTTACTGTGATGGAAACGAGTATTTTCGTTCTAGCAATCAGCATAGAGCCAGATCAGTCGACACAGGACGTGCATAGAAAGTGTCATCTGGGCAGGTTATATGCTGTTTGCAATGCAGATAGTGGAGCTAAAACATTTGGCTGAATAGCAAACAACATAGAGCCAGATAGGTCGACACAGAGCGTGCATAGAAAGTGTCATCTGGGCAGGTTATATGCTGTTTGCTATGCAGATAGTGGAGCTAAAACATTTGGCTGAATAGCAAACAACATAGATCCTGATCAGTCGCGGCGTTACGGTTGATCTGGATCTATGTTGTTTGCACATTCCTTTCAATCCATTAGCCCGCATGATAAGGGCTTTAAACAAATATAATGCTATAAGTACGTTGCCGTTGCCATTTCCTTGTCACACAGACGGATTTGTAGTCCACTGGTTAACACAATATACTGGGGATCCAGGGATCTCAGGTTCGATCCCCCGTCTGACTCTAATAAAATTAACAGATCTCGTGTCGATGCTTTACACCGTGCACGTAAGAGATCCAGAGGAGATTCTGGAATGGGTCTCTGTCTGTATCATTTCAATATCATCCAAAACTCTAAAATAACGAATCTCTTCAGGAGGCGTCGCTCATATGGGCAACCGTAGCCTGGCTTCCAGTCTGTCGATTTTTAACTGTTTAGCTTCTTGCAAAATAACGAATCTCTTCTGGAGGCGTCGCTCATATGGGCAACCGTAGCCTGGCTTCCAGTCTGTCGATTTGTAACTGTTTAGCTTCTTGCAAAATAACGAATCTCTTCTGGAGGCGTCGCTCATATGGGCAACCGTAGCCTGGCTTCCAGTCTGTCGATTTTTAACTGTTTAGCTTCTTGCAAAATAACGAATCTCTTCTGGAGGCGTCGCTCATATGGGCAACCGTAGCCTGGCTTCCAGTCTGTCGATTTGTAACTGTTTAGCTTCTTGCAAAATAACGAATCTCTTCTGGAGGCGTCGCTCATATGGGCAACCGTAGCCTGGCTTCCAGTCTGTCGATTTTTAACTGTTTAGCTTCTTGCAAAATAACGAATCTCTTCTGGAGGCGTCGCTCATATGGGCAACCGTAGCCTGGGTTCCAGTCTGTCGATTTGTAACTGTTTAGCTTCTTGCAAAATAACGAATCTCTTCTGGAGGCGTCGCTCATATGGGCAG
This sequence comes from Archivesica marissinica, assembly GCA_014843695.1. NCBI lineage: Eukaryota > Metazoa > Mollusca > Bivalvia > Venerida > Vesicomyidae > Archivesica > Archivesica marissinica. The sequence goes on along the minus strand of JABXNX010001951.1, from coordinate 31,459 downwards.
CCGTAGCCTGGCTTCCAGTCTGTCGATTTGTAACTGTTTAGCTTCTTGCAAAATAACGAATCTCTTCTGGAGGCGTCGCTCATATGGGCAACCGTAGCCTGGCTTCCAGTCTGTCGATTTTTAACTGTTTAGCTTCTTGCAAAATAACGAATCTCTTCTGGAGGCGTCGCTCATATGGGCAACCGTAGCCTGGCTTCCAGTCTGTCGATTTTTAACTGTTTAGCTTCTTGCAAAATAACGAATCTCTTCTGGAGGCGTCGCTCATATGGGCAACCGTAGCCTGGCTTCCAGTCTGTCGATTTTTAACTGTTTAGCTTCTTGCAAAATAACGAATCTCTTCTGGAGGCGTCGCTCATATGGGCAACCGTAGCCTGGCTTCCAGTCTGTCGATTTTTAACTGTTTAGCTTCTTGCAAAATAACGAATCTCTTCTGGAGGCGTCGCTCATATGGGCAACCGTAGCCTGGCTTCCAGTCTGTCGATTTTTAACTGTTTAGCTTCTTGCAAAATAACGTTGATATGATCAGAATCTCAATACGGCCCAATTAATAATCTCGGTGTTAATATATATTTATTTGACTGACCAGGCAAAATATATCGACCCCTGTTTCCAGGCTAGGGTAACCGGTAAATTCGTATCATGCTGGGTCTCGAACTCTAAATATTGTTTCGATAGCAAGTAGAGACATATGTCAAAGAACGTGTATGAATCTAGAAGTAACCGATGTAGCCCAATACGTCAATAGTGCATACTAAACATTGGTTGGTAGTATCGAACAGCGAATTTGCAATACGAATATTGAAATGGGCACATCAATATTAGATCGATCAATCTGTATCGATCGATATTCCTCTTTTGTCAAAAATTGATAAAAATCGCCAACATCGTTACAACTTTACAATGAGTGGCCTCGCTGGCTTTTCTATTACCTCCCTTGGCAGATAAAGTCTGATTTATCCCTAAATGCATAGCGGTCCAGTTAGTTGGAATCCTTTGTTTTTACCGTTGCTCCCTAACCAGATGTTGCGCTATGATAAATGTGATTTTATCCAAATCATGTTAATTAATTAATAATAATGTTTTTATCCATTGGATGTATTGTAGGATATTATACTGTCGATATAATTATAACAACAATGCGAAATGACAATGATGCTAATGAACAATTCACCACGCGTCTGTTATAAAACCCACATACGGGCTTTAAACAACGACTGGTTATTGACACATGTGTGCGCTACTAATGGAGTCAAGTACAAACCAATATAACGAGCATTGACGACATGCCCTCTAACTACTATGTGCTTGGTAATACATGTTTTTTACGTGTATTTATCGTCACTACCGGTTGCCCATATGAACGCCGCCTCCTGAAGAGATTAGTTATTTTAGATTTTGGAGGATAGTGCATGATACAGACAGAGACCCATTCCAGAATCTCCTCTCGTTCGTTTACGTGCACGGTGTAAAGTACCGACACGAGACCTCGGTTTAACGTCCCATCTGAAAAAATGTTAATTTTATTAGGGTCAGACGGGGGATCGAACCTGCGATCCCTGGATTACCAGTCCAGCGTGTTACCACTGGACTACATATCCGTCTATAGTATTTTGTGTTCCAGCTGATAGGCCTACTTGGCAAGCAAACTGATAATTAAGTAAGATAATTTAATTTCAGTTATCAGACAGAATAAGTATACGTTTCCACCTTTTAATCAACCTGTAATTCAGTTATATATAAAACAGCACACACACATACTGGCGTGATTTAGGCATGCTACAGTATAGGCAGAGTGAAGTTTCAGGTGAATGCTGTTTTCTAATGTTGTTAAAAATCACTTGTCACACAAACCATTTGTATCATGCGATGTGTTTTGTATGCTAAATCATGATGAATGCAAACAAATGATTTAACTACAGCATATGATAGTCTGCGTCCATCGCTCACCAATATGGTGCACGGGACACGTCACTTGTTACCACATGACTGATTACCACATGATTGTTTGATCAAGAAATGATAGGGATGATGTGAGCAAGTAGTTAAACGTTGTAGAAATTACCATGAGCACCACGATACGTAGTTACCCAAACTTGTCCTGTCTCTGTTGGTTTGGGTCAAATGTCACAGGGAAAGAAAACACGTGCAGCAGACCTGAAGCTCGAACCCGGAACATCTTTCGGCTGGGGGATTGCTCTACCGACTGGCTGACTACGTATTCCCACTTGTGATAAAGCTTGTGACAAAAGCATGGAACACATTAGAGTGTTCATGTGCTACTCCTGGGGAACTTGCATTGCGAGAGCACGTGCGCGTGCGCGTGCTGATCACGCGGTCTTAGATTCACTTCTCTCTGTGATTTCAGTAACCCTGTATATTGGCGCATACAATAATCCACATCCTTTGGTTTCTAACAAAATGTGAGCCGCAACTTGAAGTTGGAAATAAGTACAGACTGACTGTATACTCGGCAATCAATGTACAGATTATGGCAAAGGGTAACACGCCCATTTGTTTCTCTCTTTCCATTGGGTCATTTATATATTAATATGGGGATATATTTGACCTACATCTGGTTAATTGTCAAAGTAAACGTGTACGTGGGACATTCCAATACATATGAAGTTGTTGCTTCACGAATCGTGTCAATTTTAACCTCTAAACCGGAAGTGCGCATCATCGCCTTATCTGCATTGGCTCATCTTCATCCGCAAGCGCATCTTCCAAATCTCCCATCTTAGCTTTTCTTTTATGCGAAAGAACCAAAAATGCAATTCCTGCGGCGATATAGAATACGAAAACAATCCACGAGAGTACAAACGAGTATCCGTACTGGTACTGCGCACCTGCTGGAATCCGAGCCGGAAGGTTTGCCTCTCCATACTCCGTGGTTCGGATGAAGACTTCGTTCATGACGACCATACACGCAGCTGAAATAAAACGTGTATTAATCGATTAATTACAAATTATCAATTAATTCAACATGAACTGTACCCTGCACAAGAGACAGCTCTACATGACCTGGAGGTATGGAACGTGTGACTGGGGCAACACGTACATTGAACTGTTCCACTTTCCGGCGACACACAGGAAGGGAGCCCTTCCCATTTCCCCATGAATCGATCGTTTGAATAATTGACAATATATGTATATAACATATCTGTCCTAAAGGAGGATATGCCATTAATTTCCTCTGTTTTTATCTTGCATGATCATCCTTTTATATTTATTTATATCCTTTATGATCCACTAATCATAAATATTTGAAATCCCGACAGATTTCCTGTGGTATTTTCAATGGTTATGGTACTGTAAAAATTAATTAATTAATTAACATGATTAGGATAAAGTCACATTAATAAAATTCCAACATTTTGATAGGGAACAATAGTTAAAGCGGATCAATATACATTTAATAATATATCTAACTTGACGTATATCTGCCAAAAGGACGTTTTATTAGGAAAAAAACACCAATATCTCTCGTTGCGATTATTTGACTATTAACCCATTCAACCCCAAGTAACTCACATGGACTGGTGCGTGATATTTTCAGACCAATAAATTAATAAGAAAATTACCTTTGGACCAATTCATTTATCAACATGGGTAATTTTATCTAAAAATAGTAATAATTATTACTGGCAAAAAAGTGCAGATCCTGATGAGACGGCTCGTCACGAGCCGGCTCATCTGGATCTACACTTTTCATAAGCCTATTTAGAGGCCTTGTGGGGTTGAAAGGGTTAATTGACTATGTAGCTAAAATTACTTGTATACGATGTACTGTAATTGACGATTTTAAGTTTGACTTGTCCAAAGAAAAGAGTAATTCGAAATAATTCAGCAACATTTGCATGTACATGTATCATATAAAAGCAGAAATTGGAGCTGATATCGGTTTCGAACTGACAACTAAACATTCGTAAATATCAAAATCTCGAGTCGAGTCAAGCAATTGGTACACAATTCGGGTGATATTATTTCGGATATCGTAAAAGTAATTACTATAGCTATATTTCATGTGTGTGGTTCCCGGAGTATGGAAACGAATCAAAGCTATATGATAATACTTATGTGATTTACCTGTTTATCGGAAAAAGGAATATCCTGATAATGTGGGGAACAAAAACGATTTGAGAAGCTATATTGGCAAAGAGCGAAATCAATTCATTAGAGTTGCAGCGCCATTGAGAGATAATACATATTAATATGATAGCATACATATACTGTGTTTGGGTTATTTCGTTGTGTAAGGGGGGTGTTATAAAGTCGCACCAACACGGCAACAGTTTAGGTGAACGTCAACACGGTGTACTGAGAATCCAGGGATCGCAGGTTCGATCCCCCGTTTGACCCTAATAAACTTAACAGTCTTGCAGATGGGACTTTAAATAGAAATCTCGTGTCGGTGCTTTACACCGTGCACGTAAAAGAACCAGGATACTCTGGAATGGGTCTTCGTCTGTATCATACTAGCACTACATTCCAAAAATCTAAAATGACTAATCTCTTCAGGAGGCGTCGTTCATACGGGCAACCGGTAGCGACGATAAATAAACGTAAAATAAACACGCACACAGGTGTAACGTTATGTTGGGTCAATCAGCAGACCTATTTGTCAGAGCCTTTGTATTATTGTAACCACGTGACTTGCACCCTACCTCTTTTCTTCATGTAATATGAAATGTGTGATATCAAATGAGTGTGATTCTGGGAATTAGAAATATCGCGAGGATGGTATTATATCCGGCATTTTATTAGTGTGCTAGTTAGTACGTGTAAAATTACATGTCACGATCTAACTTATAATAAACGTGTCGTTCTCGTTAGAACAATTAAGACGGACATCCGGACTGGGATTGGAAAGATCGGTGCACAACGAAGTATTAACTACATCGCTATGAAAGACACATTCCTGCAAATTAGCAATCCCGCCTTGGAAATATCGTGTACATTTTTTATTGTCAGTTGTGTTTGTTTAGTGCTAAAAAGTCGAACCAACATCTTTTGTTATAAACGATGCTGTTTTCGGAGAATTCGGTCGATTTCCTTTTTATACTGAGTCAAAAAAGAAACGATACCAAACTAAAAATGACGTAAAACGAATAAAACCATAGAAAGGTTTAATATATTATTACGCATCAGTACCTGGTATCTTATTGCAACGTCAGCCAACCATAAACACAGGTAAATAAACACCCGATAATCCTGGAACGCCGAATTTCCGATTAGCACGTGCTCCTCAACAAAGACAACTTCCTACACATGTACAAATCGGAAAACCGGTTTATTGTACTGGTATTGCATTATCATCGAGGAAAAACACCTTACATACCCATTGTTACCTCTAACAAAATGCCTAGGCTAAACCGCAATCAGAGAATGCGTGCCATTGGCATGATTGACGGCGGTTTACGTCAGCGTGACGTCGCAAATCGACTCGGGGTTACGCGGATCACGATAACACGTCTACTTCGACGTTATCGAACACATGGATCGGTGGACGACCGTCCAAGATCTGGTCGACCACGTGTGACGACGCGTGAACAGGACCGTCACATTCGGACGTCACATTTACGTGACCGGTTCCTACCTGCTACGCACACAGCTGCCGTTACTCCTGGGATGACCAACAATCGCATCAGTGCACAAACAGTCAGGAACCGGCTCGGTGAACGTGGCATTCGTGCCTATCGGCCATACGTTGGACCCATCCTGACACGACGTCACCGTGACGTACGGCGGGAATGGACGACGGAACGTGCTCGCTGGACTCGGTTACAGTGGAATTCGGTGATGTTTAGCGATGAATCGCGGTTCTGTTTGCGTCGAGCGGATGGCAGAGAGCGGGTATATCGCAGACGCGGTGAACGTTACGCCGACGCATGTGTACGTCAGGTCGATCTGTTCGGGGGCGGAAGCGTTATGGCGTGGGGCGGTATCACCTTCGGCAGTCGCACTGAACTGTTAGTGGTGGACGGGAACCTAAACGCCCAGCGGTACTGTGATGAGATCCTTGCGCCAGTTGTTGTGCCGTTCTTTAACGCCAACAGAAACGTCACACTGTTCCAACAGGACAACGCCAGGTGTCATACTGCTCGGATTTCCACCACATTATTGGAGCAGAACAATATTGAAACCCTGCCGTGGCCTGCTTTGTCACCAGACTTGTCACCCATAGAACATTTGTGGGATACGTTAGACCGCCGCGCCAGACGACGTCAGCCGGTAACGTTAAACCAACTGAGGGATGTTTTGCGTCAGGAGTGGACACATATTGACCAGCAAGAGATTCAGACATTTTTCCGTTCGATGCGACGGCGGTGCATTGCAGTGAGAGACGCAAATGGTGCCCATACTCGGTATTGACGTATGTGTGAAAACTCCATTAGACCCCTGTCCGACGAATTACGTCATCACGCAGCAGACAGTTTCGGAGGCTCATTATGCTTTATGTGCTCCTCTTTCAAACATGTTGGACTATCATCTTATGAATTTTCAAAGAATTTTCTTAATAAATGTTGAAATTATAGACACATAAACACCAGGTATCGTTTCTTTTTTGACTCAGTATATTTGTGGAACAAGGAAAATGTTAGTAATATAGAAGTAAATATGGTTGTACAAAGAATATATGACCAATATCTACAGCAATGGTGCATGCAATTAAGTTCCTTTTCTAAATTGGAAAATTATAATATATTTAAGACTGAATTCACGCAAGACAAATATTTAAGTTGTGTTGATAATATGAACATCGGGCTGCATTATCTAGATTTCGATGTTCAGCCCATACATTGGCAATAGAAGAAGGAAGATTTCGAAACATTGAAAGAAATTTAAGAGTGTGCTCAAAATGTAACATGCATCAAGTAGAATCAGAGTATCATTTCTTATTAGTTTGTCCTTATTATAATGATATAAGAAATACATATTTACCTAGATATTATTGTTCATATTCCAACCATTAATACCTTTAGAACACTCATTTATTTAGCAACAGGTAGCAACAGGTAAAAGAAATGATATTAATTAACTAAATGAATGTTCCTACTTGTAAAATATTGATTTGTGAGACACTGAATACCAACTATATTTTTAAACAACAATATATTTCGTAAATGTTAATGCTATGCTTACTCACACCTTATATAATATCATGCTTTTCTGTAACTTTGTATGTAACCACCAATCATTTCTTGGCGATGGACATGTACATGTTTATGCCAATACAAACTTTGACTTGTTATAACGATAGCGATTCGTCTCACAGCCTTTGTTATAAACTGCGACTCTCCGGCTATTATTGGTTGAGGAAGACCCCGTTGCACACCCGAGCAGTACTTAAGGCACGGACGGTCACCGGCATACCACAAGCTGGATAGCTTCCTCACATGAAAGATGTAGATACCTCAATGGGGTTCGAGCTTACAGCGATGAGGATCATTGCTTTGAAGTCAATGACCGTACCCACTCGGCAGCGGAGACCCATAAGCAAAGGAAGACAGACCTCGATTATCAATAAGACAATGATTTTCTCAGTATCTAGTACTATTTAGGTACTATTTAGTTAGCCTCACTCTGTGGTTCTAGTTACCTCCTCTGACATTCGTCCACAGTTTTAAATAAGGTGAGTTAATGATGTGATAATAAAGTTCACGTCTTGCGTGATAATAACGTTCACCTATATTTTAGTCAGCCAATGGTAAGCAAACCTTTATAGTTATGACAACGCAGTGGTAACGTGTTCGCCTGGAGATTGTGCCCTTAGGCAAGCCACTTAAATTGCTTAAAACCTCTGTGCTACGCTCGCTCTCATGACGACGGATTCCATCAGGTATCGAGAGTGATTGAAATTTAAATGTAAGAACTTGTTCGCAATCGAGCTAAGATAGATTTGTATATAGTAACTGTTTACCCGTCATGAGGTGGAGCAATGCCGTCAATCGTTTGATGGTGTATCTGGGTCTGCGGACTGTATAGATAGCGAACACATGTACAAGGAACATCAGCATTAGAGTGATGACGCTGAATGCGCAGCCAGTACGCATGTAATCTGAAAGACAAATCGAAACTGAGGCTCAATGTAATTATCTATATATAGTAACATGTATATGTATAACGATGCTGAATGCGCAGCCAGTACGCATGTAATCTGAAAGACAAATCGAAACTGAGGCTCAATGTAATTATCTATATATAGTAACATGTATATGTATAAAGATGCTGAATGCGCAGCCAGTACGCATGTAATCTGAAAGACAAATCGAAACTGAGGCTCAATGTAATTATCTATATATAGTAACATGTATATGTATAGATATGCTGAATGCGCAGCCAGTACGCATGTAATCTGAAAGACAAATTGAATCTGAGACTCAATGTAATTATCTATATATAGTAACATGTACATGTATATATATGCTGAATGTACAACCAGTACGCATGTAATCTGAAAGTCAAATTGAAAGACACATAAACGAGCAACCAGTATACGTGTAATGCGTGATACACTTCTTGGAAGTAGATTTTAATTTGGTGTGTTCCATCTAACGATGTATTTATAGCATTTTGCATTTTAATTCTTAACCTTTATTCTTTTATGTTCTTAATATTTTTGATAACATTTTACATTGTTTTATTATTATTAGTATTATTTTTTAATTTGTTTATTGCTACCAAATTGATTGGTGTCCTTAATGTTGACTATTGTAATGTATGTTGTAAAATTGTCTTACTATGCTAAATTAATGTTAAGCACTTTTGAACGTATAATTTCTGTATGAAAAGAGTGCCATACAAATCTGGTATAATAATAATAATAATAATAATAATAATAATAATAATAATAATAATCTGAACACCAGATTGAAAGGCAAATATAAACGTTTAATGTAGTATCATTTTGCAACTACGGTCTATTAAGAAACATTTGTTATGGAATACATGCACACATTCTTCCCAGTTTTTCTTCAATGCATCGAAACAGATATATACAAACTTACCCAGAATTTGTCTGTCAAGTGCTTCGTCATAGATAATCTCCTTGGTTGAAGGAAAGAAGTCGTGAAACTCGCATCTCTCGCCTGAAAATACACACATATACAAACTATACAGTTGCATAGGTATGTAGACAATATAACAATGAATACTTATAACTTCTGTGTCTAATATTTCGTTCAGGTACCATATTCAACTGTTTACCCAAGCACTTCGGTCATGTTCTTTACAAACAGGTTTGACTGTATGCATGTAATATACCTTAAATATTATATAAATATTGCACTTCTAAGTGAGGAATATGAAACATATATCACCTCGAGAAGCATCAGCTGAGGTTAATATACGTGCATGCTTCGAGGGTGATATATTTCATATTGCCCACTGAGGAATGCAATATTTATTTTATTATATCGAACCCAGATACACATATTTATAAAGAAAACTGGCTGCATCAAACACCCAGGATTCGAGTTGACTTGTTTTAGTAAATCTATTTATATAATATGTAGGTATCTAGAAGCTGTTTTGTATGCATTTAAATAAGCGTCTATTAATTATGCTAGGCGCTTTGGTTTTAGCAATATCCCCATGAGCGTTTTACTGATTCAGACTGGAAGCAAAAGTCAGTCACTATTATCGAAACTATTAACCTGTCAACTGGTTAATATTATCTCGGAGGGGAATAGTAATAATAATGACTGTTGGCTATATGGGAATTTTGAATTGAGTCGTCACGTGAGGTATGTATTCCCATAGGAACCAATGAAAAACTCACCTTGACGTAATTGTTCCAGCGTTTCAGATTAGCAAGAATCTATTTTGTCATTATGTCCCCAAACTCGTCACTTGGCGCCAGTTACTGTTTCATTAAATTATTCGGCTGAACTTTATATATAAGGTTGAGCAAAGAACATAAAATAAAAATAGAGGAAACAATTGCATTGTTCAAAAACAAGCATACTACTTTCACGCTAACATGGAGACCGTTTCTGAACCACATTAATTAACTAATCTTTAAATGTTATAGTAGATATATATATATATATATATATATAGAGAGAGAGAGAAATCGTGTATCTACTATAACATTTGAAGATTAGTTAATTAATGTGGTTCAGAAACGGTCTCCATTTTAGCGTGAAAGTAGTATAATGCAATTGTTTCCTCTATATATATATATATATATATATATATATATATCTTCTCTCTCTCTCTCTCTCCCTCTTTCTCTTTCTCTCTCTTTCATATTTAATGTATCTGCGATTTAGCATGGAAATACTATATAAAATACATTAATTTATGTTAGTACATTGTATTGTTAACATATATTGATTTCGTATTTATGTATGTTGATAGAGAAATAAAAAATGGAATTAAAATAAAGAAGAAAAAGAACATACAGTTATAACGTAGGCTGATAAACTATAAACTATAATTACACACGTAATGTGATTATACATTTATTTGCCGTCGCTACCGATAGCCCATATGGTGTGACGGTGTTATTGATATAGTGGTCTCGGATTGGTTGAACAAGTGTAGGGAAACCCTTAAGAGTTATTGATACGTGAACTGATTGACTGAGTAGGTATTGTCACAAATAGTGAAAATGACTTCTAAATATTAAAATACAATATATGAGCTGCAATTTGGAATATTTTTGAACACAATGTATCTGTGTACTATTTGGTAACACCATTATAAATGCAGGTGTCAGTGCAACATTCACCACCAACTTACCTTACTTACTCAGAGTAGGGGGTGGGTGCCTTTAGTGGGAAATAAAAAAACGCAATTAGTCAACCCCATTGAAATTTGACATTTTCTTGTGGCTCAAAGGCCAGTCTGTTGAAAACTACTGTCTTTTGTGCCAAACTATTTTTGGGGAACATGTAATGGAACTGTGTGCTATAATGGTGGCCTATGGAAATTTCAATAGCTGTGTCTGACCATATGAGCGACGTGCCTCATGAAGATATTAGGATAGTGCAATGATACAGACAGAGACATTTTCCAGAGTACACAAGTTATAATCAACTTATCTACCGAAGCGGGTTACAACTCGGCCAGACGTTCCGATCTCCGGGGAGTTTGGTAAAGCAAGGCGACACAGAGGAAGTCACTATTCTGATAAATACACTGTTACTATTGGACGGCGAGTTTCAACATATATCTGTGAAGTTTTAATTTCTCGCTGGAAGTCTTCTTCTTCCGGAAGTACAATGAAATGTCATCTAATCTGATAAATGAATGATAGGGTAATGACAATTACGGATGTTCTGAACTGATGTAGAATAATAACGCACTTAGCGATATATTACATGGACAGTTGTAACACTAGTATCAGTTAGGGACATCTATGCAAACTCTGATTTCCCAATCGGGATATTTTGTGATTTATATGGCGGTTAATACTTCTCTCTTAATTGATTTTACAGACCATGATGTTTTTGCAGAATTGCAAAAAAAGAATTAAAGTATTTTCTGCGGACATTATTTATATTTACGCGAGTCATTAGTTAATTATGTTTAAATTTCAAGGCAAATTACCGCTTTCGCACTCAATTCGGTTTTAACTATTAATTAACAGGCTGTTCACATTGAGATTTAATACAGCTTTAGAATATTAAATCATACAATAATACAAATTAGAAGTACACATTACCAGGTACAAATAACAAGTACAAATACGAGACGGATCTGTAGTCCAGTGGTTAACACGATGGACTGTTAATCCAGGGATCGCAGGTTCCATCCCCCGTCTGACTCTAATAAAATTAACAGTCTTTTAGATAGGACTTTAAACCAGGTCTCGTGTCGGTGCTTTACACTGTGCACGTACACGAACCAGAGGAAATTCTTGAATCGGTCTCTATCTGTATCATTGCACTATCCTCCAAAATTCTAAAATGACTAATGACTTCAGGAGGCGGCGCTCACATGGGCAACCGGTAACGACGATAAATAAATGTAAAACACACACAAATACGAGTGTTCAGTTCAGTTTTTGTTGTACCTTCTTTTACTAGATAGTATTTTATTTTCATCATGCTAAAATAATACAGGTTATTACAATACACATAATTACAGCCATTTTATTAACATAACTCTGGTTTTTCGGGGAGGGCACTCGCTAATATTGGTTAAACTTATTGCCTTATTACTTATTACTTATTACCATTTGCTTCTAGATTTTATTCTCACAGTGAGAGCGCGATTTATATATCGTTTCTGTTAAAATATCTAGATATTTTTTTCTAATTCAAACTCATATTATTAATATCTGGAGTACCATTTTTGTACGTAGATTTTAAATCACTTTGCATCAAAAACCTAATGTTTGTTTTATTGCACCTTTAAAGTGGTTTCGCCACTTCTGATTAAACGATATCCTTAGTAGGTTGCTATGTGGCTTCAATCTTTCTGAATCTGAAGTTCCATGTTTTCTAGTGAGAACACTCCATATAGCGTTTACCATTTATTTAAGCCAACTCGACATGTTGAGGGAACACAACCACATGTTCTGTGTACATATGTATAGTGAAGTTAAGAGTGAGGGGAAACTCTTCATGTATCATACATTGGCTTTGCCTGCTGTACTTCATTAGTACACGTAGTACACGTAGTGTTGTTTTTGGCTGTATGTTTGTCTGTGTGCGTATAGGATAATAACCTGGGAACAGTGTCGCAAACTCTCCTTTTTCTTCTCGTAAGAATATGTCTAGGTTGCTACGGCTCTTACCAGGGTCTATCCTATTGTAGACTCGCTGGAGTTGTCTAGGGGGTTTCTTCGTTATTATATGTATTAATGATAACTCAACACAGTATTACATTTCTTCTATATAATATCTTGTTTAAATTGGCATCAGAAATATCCATATATATATAATCAGTGATCTATATATATATACATCGTATCATTAAAAGCTTATTTAACAATCCATTTGTGTGAGCCGACTATGCGCTTACACAGTATATTTAACATCCAATCTTTCTAATCCGTCATTACTCAATATCACTATAATCTAATCACTGTTTCTGATTAGATTAACTTTTAATCAACTTCTGGTATGGTTCGCCGAAACTCTATGTTTCTTCTGTGGCTGAACAATTTAATTATTCGACAAATCTTTATAAGTTATATTTCTTATAATGTCAATAATATCTAAGTATCATAAATACAGTTTATATGTTCTATATACTAGATTGAGATCACGACCTTTCTCGCTCCTGGAGTTAGGCTCTAGTGTGTCTGATCTATGTTAATAAAATCCATTTCTTATATACATAATTGAATCAGTGTATATATGATATAACAATTCCTAAAACATCTGTTATTCCTAAACATCTGTTATGTTATCTAATATTACACCATCAAACCAGTTCGGTGCCTTTGTATTACATAACTGGACACCTGCAACCACGGCCTGTTATCTAATATTACACCATCAAACCAGTTCGGTGCCTTTGTATTACATAACTGGACACCTGCAACCACGGCCTTGATAAACTGAGATTAGGCCTAACATCTTAAGTCATTTCCCGCGCGAAGCGAGATTGATAATTTTAGGCGCGAAAATAATAGCAGACGATTATGCATAAAACAAATATATATATATTACATGGTAAACATTTGGCCATATATAGAAACAGTTTAATGTATTTATATAATACATTACTATTTATATATAACAATAATAAATATTTCGTGCAAATTGGGGTTTTGCACAATCCTCCCTACCCGGGGAGAAGTTTGACATCGCCCGCTATCGGCCGATTTACAAATCTTCATTCCTTTGAATATACAGTAGAAAACAATCATAATATCAATACATCATATGTCCTAAAATAGCATTTCTTTCGCTAGGTACCAACATTCTAATCATAGAGGCAATAACTATTTACTGAACAACTGAAATAATACCAAGTACATTTACTAAGTCAAACATCACAGTCATTGAACTCTACTGAGAAAGTCTGCTAGAACATTTTGAGTCCCTTTGATATGTTTAATGGTCAGATTAAATTCTGAGAGACACAGTGCCCATCTTAAGAGGCGTTGATTGGACGTTTTCGACCTACTTAACCATACAAGGGGATTATGATCTGAATTAATTATTGTTTTGCTTGTGCTTACATATATGCGAAAATGTTCGATACCGGCCACTATAGCTAATAATTCCTTCTCTATTGTAGAGTAGTTTTTCTCTCGTGGAATAAGTTTTCGGGAATAAAATGCTACTGGGTGTGGTACTTGGTCAACGGTCTGAGTCAGTACAGCCGAAATTCCCAAATCGGAAGCATCAGTATAGAGTTCGAACTCTTGGTTAAAGTCAGGGGCCTTCAGTATGGGTTTATTGGTTAAAGCTTTCTTTAAGGATTCGAAAGCAAGTTGATGTTTATCGCTCCACTGAGTTATGATGTTCCCTGATCGCTTGCCCTTTAATAAGTCAGTCAGGGGAGCGGCGATCTCAGCGAACTGGGGAATGAATTTCCTGTAAAATCCTACTGATCCCAGATATCCTCGTAATTGTTTCTTGGTCTGTGGGGGAGAGATATTACTAATACACTCAACCTTGCTGGAAATTGGTTTGATTTTTCCCGACCCTAATTCATGTCCCAAGTACTTGACTGTTCCAGACCCAATTTTACACTTCTTCGGATTCAAAGTAACACCACTATCCTCTAGTCTATGAAATGTCCAATCCAAGTGATTTATGTGCTGTGACCATAAATTGGATCGAACAGCAATATCATCCAGATATGCGTCGGCAAATCTATCACGGATGGTTTCTGTCGGGGATTGAGCGATTATCTCGTTTATGGCCCTCTGGAAGGTAACTCCACCGTTTTTTAAACCAAATGGGAGAGTTAATGGTTCAAACAAGCCCCAGGGGGTTATGAACGCTGCAATTTCACTAGCTCGAGGGGTTAGCGGAATCTGCCAGTAACCTTTATTAAGATCTAAAATTGATATCAGACTCGAACCTGCGACCTGATCAATGAGATCGTCTAATCTCGGGATGGGGAAGGCTTCTCCTCGAGTCAGGTCATTAATTTTCCGATAATCAATACATGGTCGCCATTCTGAGTCTGATTTGCGTACCAATATTATGGGAGAGGCCCACTGGCTTCTGCTAGGGCGGATAATTCCTAACTCCAACATTTGATCTAGCTCAGTTTTTAATATTTGTTTCTTTTCTGGAGACATGCGGTAGTAAGGCTGGACTACGGGTGAAGCACCTTGCACATCAATATCATGGGTAACACCGTGGAAACGTCCCAGTTGTCCAGAGAATAAACGGGGGTAACGGTCAAATAACTGACTAATATCGTCCCTGTGGTCTGGGTTTAAATGACTGATATCCGGCCAGGTTTTCTTAGGTACAGATTCAAGAGGACTGCAAGGATCGAATTCTTTCTCAATGTCCGTAGGGGCTTGGTAATCTAATAGGGTAGGGTCTTGGGACTCATACACCGGACTACTATCAGCTAGAGCTGCACCCTCCTCCCTACCTGTCCAGGGCTTCAACTGGTTTACATGCATAACACGGTATTTTACTCTCTTATCAGGCATGTATATAATATAGGTATGCGACGCTACCTTTTCGTGTACCGGATACGGTCCCTGGAGGGCATTCTTCAGCTTATTACCTTTTAACGGTAATCGTACTAACACTAATTCACCACGCTGGAATACACGCATTTTCGCTTTCTTACTTCTGTCATACTTTGTTTTACGACCATCTGCGGCCTGTTGTGCATTCTCGCTGGCGTCACGTAACGCTTCAGCTAATCTATGACATAATTCTTGTACATAGTTATTTATGGGGATCCCTTCATCCCGCTCATTTCTAGCCCAGAGATCATAAGTGGAATCTAGATTATCTCTAGGTTCGCGCCCATATAGAAGGTAGAAGGGAGAATATCCTGTGCTAGAGTGCTCTGCACTTCTATATGCAAATAATAGCCAGGGTAGCATCTCATCCCAAGACGATAAAGAGTTCTCCCCAAGGATTCTAAGCATGGTTTTCAATGTACCATTATATTTCTCTATTGATCCGTTGGTTTGAGGCCTGTAACTCGTGCTAGTTAAGTGACGTATATCGTGCTCGGCTAGGAAGCGTGTGAATGTTTCAGCTATGAAAGCGCTTCCTCGGTCAGTCAACAGGGTCTGGGGTTTTCCATGTCGAGATATTATCTCGATCAGGGCTTTTTGTGCATTAACAGCTGTCGCTGCGGCGCATGGGAAAGATTCCGTATATTTAGTGGCATGATCAATAAAATTCAAGATATACTGGTTCCCATTTATAGTTTTCTTCATGGGTCCAACGAAATCAGCGGATATAAATTTGAATGGTTGGGATATAATGGGCAGGGGTTTCAATGGGGCTACAGTGGCTTTCTGTCCCTTACCCGCTCTCTGGCACGGCCCACAGCTATGGCAGAATCGTTTAACATCTGCGCGGATTCCCGGCCAAAAGAAGCGGCGCTTAATGCGCTTCAGGGTCTTACTAGGTCCCTGGTGTCCCGTACTTAAACTGTCATGGGCGAGTCCCGTTATATGATCACGGAATCCCCGTGGAACTACCACCTGATCATATATTTTCCAGGGTCGAACTTTGGACGTGTCTTGAGGTTGTTCTCTCCTCATAAGTAGTCGGGGTTCGAGCTGGATGTAATATCCTTGCCGAATAGGTGTTCCTTCTTGAGCCATTTCCCAGAGGGGTGCTAAGGTCGGGTCATTATTCTGTTCTTGCAATAATTTATCAGGACTCAAATCGTCAATAGAGGGAATATTTTGGGGTTTAACTGTACTGGCTTTCTCAGAGGGGGAATTGATCTCAATTGTATTCCGAAAAGGTAAGACATTGTGATTTGTATCGGTCGTGTTTTCTGAGTCTGGGTTGGACGTGACAATTTCATCAAACGGGATAATTTTCTTATTTGAGCGTGTAACCACGCCACAGGTAATCAAATCAGTGACAGGGGCAGTTTCACAGTCGTTACCTATTATAAGATCCACCCCCGCGGTGCATCTGTGTTTTAATACAGCCACCTTCAATGTTCCTTGGTATATTGGACAATCGACGCTAATCTTTGCTATCGGATAATTACCAGGGATATAATTGACACCGCGGATTGTTACCCGTTCACCTGTGTATTCTAAATGATCAGCGGTCTGATCAGTAGCCGACAATAAACTAATTGTCGCACCTGAATCTCTCAAATACGTCACTTGTGCGGTGTTATTATTTATGCGTGCTTGACCTGTATATTTGACAAGTAATGGATTTACCATCTCGGTATTTTCATATGAGTTCACTGGCTCATTGGTTATAAAGGCTGAACTATGAGTAGTGTTTGACACTTGGTGTCCGTTTGCTAGGTTTCTAGTACCCCTGTACCTAGGTGAATTGGGATCTGCCCAACACTATGTTCGTCCGTGGCCATTACGCCTACAATAACTACAATATTTTTCTATCCGGGGAGTTCTATGGGTAGCTTGGGAATTATCTATCCTAATATTGGGTCGATACATGGGTGATGGGATATATGGCCTTGGGGCTGGAGGTCGGTGTTCTGTATCTCTGGGTTTCACATTCGGATTTGAATTAATCCGTGTCCTGGGCGCTAATCTGCGGTGGAGGTTATATTCATCAGCCAGGGAAATACATTCCTGGAGAGTAGATGCTTTCTTATCCAGAATGAACAAATTAAGCTCATCACTTAGCTGGGAATCGAATCTATATCTCAAGAGCAGCTCGATCCAGTTGACCTCGCTCGGATCATTGTTCTCCGTCCATAGAGTCATTTGCTCCCTTAATTCCTTAATGAATTCGGAATATGTCTGCTGAGGTTTCTTTACCCAAGAGAAGAAATTCTTTCTATATACAGTGGGTGAGAGTCTATATTCATCCAAGATGGCGGCCTTGAGGGTATCGTAATTATTAGCGTCTTGGACAGGAAGAGTGGCATATATATTTCTGGCCTTGTCGGACAACTTGTCTATAATATGGCCCACCCATGTTTGTTTGGCGACCTGGCTAGCTTCGAACAGTCTCTCACATGTTGCGAAGAATTTATCTGGCCTCATAGTCTGGGTCCAAATAGGAACAGAAATGTTTGTCTTAGAGGGCCTATTATCTGTATGGAGGGGGTTATTTTGCTGAGATTCCTGATCTCTCTGGATTTCTCTCAGGCGAATCTCCATCTGCATTTTCTCCCTTTGCATTCTTTCCTCCCTGTCCCTTTCTTTCTCTTCTCTTTCCCCTCTTTGTTTTACTTCTTCCCTCTCTCTTTCTCTCTCTCTTTCTCTCTCTCTTTCTTCTCTTTGTTTTACTTCTTCCCTCTCTCTTTCTCTCTCTCTTTCTTCTCTTTGTTTTACTTCTTCCCTTTCTTTCTCATAAATCTCACCCTGACGTTCCAGATTTGCCTGATTAAAGAAGGGAAGTCTCATTAATTTGTCCCATATCTCATCACCTGTTGTCTGCAAGTCGGGGTGAACCGGCCCCTCAGTTTCCTTATTAGCACTCCTAGTTGTAGCCATTTTATTTTTTTATTTCCCAAAATTTTTAATCCCCAGAATGTATCTCCAAATGTATTATAGAATTGAGTTCAATAAAAGGAAGTAAATCACTAATATAATTTTAATGATAATATTAAGCCTCTATGAAAAGAAAACTGGTACTTACCGAAGTCTGTCTCGTCCGTTAATCCAATATATAATTTATCACATATTCAAAGTTTGCACATTTCCAATAATTTAATCCATTTCATTAATTTAATAATTCGTTGACGTCTTTCACTTATTTCCAAATTCTAACACTGTCTCGCATGCACTTCTGTTGTCCCACGTTAATTAATAGTCCCTTGTATTCTTCATGTATAAATCCTAGTGTCCTTCACAATATTCCATATATAAATTCTAGTGTCCTTCACAATATGTCACGATATGTCACCTCTTCTTTATTTCCAATCCCGGACGAGCGTCCCACTTGTCGCAAACTCTCCTTTTTCTTCTCGTAATAATATGTCTCGGTTGCTACGGCTCTTACCAGGGTCTATCCTATTGTAGACTCGCTGGAGTTGTCTAGGGGGTTTCTTCGTTATTATATGTATTAATGATAACTCAACACAGTATTACATTTCTTCTATAGAATATCTTGTTTAAATTAACTTTTAATCACCTTCTATATGGTTCGCCGAAACTCTATGTTTCTTCTATTGCTGAACAATTTAATTATTCGACAAATCTTTATAAGTTATATTTCTTATAATGTCCATAATATCTAAGTATCATAAATACAGTTTATATGTTCTATATACTAGATTGAGATCACGACCTTTCTCGCTCCTGTAGTTAGGCTCTAGTGTGTCTGATTTATGTTAATAAAATCCATTTCTTATATACATGATTGAATCAGTGTATATATGATATAACAATTCCTAAAACATCTGTTATTCCTAAACATCTGTTATGTTATCTAATATTACACCATCAAACCAGTTCGGTGCCTATATATTATATAACTGGACACCTGCAACCACGGCCTGTTATCTAATATTACACCATCAAACCAGTTCGGTGCCTTTGTATTACATAACTGGACACCTGCAACCACGGCCTTGATAAACTGAGATTAGGCCTAACATATTAAGTCATTTCCCGCGCGAAGCGAGATTGATAATTTTAGGCGCGAAAATAATAGCAGACGATTATGCATAATACAAATATATATATATTACATGGTAAACATTTGGCCATATATAGAAACAGTTTAATGTATTTATATAATACATTACTATTTATATATAACAATAATAAACATTTCGTGCAAATTGGGGACATGGTAAACATTTGGCCATATATAGAAACAGTTTAATGTATTTATATAATACATTACTATTTATATATAACAATAATAAACATTTCGTGCAAATTGGGGTTTTGCACACTGTATATTGTAACATCCTCATGGAAAGGAATTTACATAAGCTCTCAGCTTGTTTTCCAATCCATTTCAGATATCCTGTTGTATTTATATACCGTATATATATTGAATGAACTGAATAAAATATGTTTAAACTAAACAAGACAATAAACAAAAATGGTAGCAAGGTCTCTGCAGGGGACATAGCGATAATAAATACAATGTGCACATCTCTACAGGGGATGTGACGATAATAAATACAATGTGCCCATCTCTACAGGGGACGTGGCGATAATAAATACAATGTGCACATCTCTACAGGGGATGTGGCGATAATAAATACAATGTGCACATCTCTACAGGGGACGTGGCGATAATAATACAATGTGCACATCTCTACAGGGGACGTGGCGATAATAAATACAATGTGCACATCTCTACAGGGGACGTGGCGATAATAAATACAATGTGCACATCTCTACAGGGGACGTAGCGATAATAAATACAATGTGCACATCTCTACAGGGGACGTGGCGATAATAAATACAATGTGCACATCTCTACAGGGGACGTGGCGATAATAAATACAATGTGCCCATCTCTACAGGGGACGTAGCGATAATAAATACAATGTGCATATCTCTCTTTCTGACAGATTACAAGAACGACCTTGACAGATACCTGAATCAGGTGGTTATCGTAGAGGTTGTTGACCCCGGAACAATCAGAAATGTACGTATCAACTCGTCTTATAGGCAGTTTCCTAGATTCTGTAGACAACTGTGTTTATTCACTCACCATCTCTAGTGATTGCCTCGCTCTGTCGTGCGTATGCTTACAATACGATACTATTAATATGCACACGAAGGAGTCACGACTGAGTTAAGAAGTTACTGCGTCTCAGTCATGAGTTAAGAAGTTGCTGTGGATCAGCCATTAGTTAAGATTGCGAAGCAAGTTTTAACAACATATTAATCACTCTCTTTGGCGCGGATGAAAGCGTATATGTGGTCATTCGTGTGGAAGGAAACCGGAGTACCCAGAGAAAACCACCTGTCCAATCTGGCGACCACTGTACCATCTCGCGTTCATTAACATGGGTTGTTGTGGTCGCGTTCATTAACATGGGATGTGGTGGCCGCGTTCATTAACACGGGTTGTTGTGGTCGCATTCATTGACAGGGGTTGTGTTGGTCACGTTCATTAACACGGGATGTGGTGGTCGCGTTCATTAACACGGGTTGTTGTGGTCGCATTCATTGACAGGGGTTGTTGTGGTCGCGTTCATTAACACAGGTTGTTGTGGTCGCGTTCATTAACACGGGTTGTTGTGGTCGCATTCATTGACAGGGGTTGTTATGGTCGCGTTCATTAACACGGGATGTGGTGGTCGCGTTCATTAACACGGGTTGTTGTGGTCGCGTTCATTAACACGGGTTGTTGTGGTCGCATTCATCGACAGGGGTTGTTGTGGTCGCGTTCATTAACGGTTGATGTGGTCGCGTTCATTAACACGGGTTGTTGTGGTCGCGTCCACTAACACGGGTTGTTGTGGTCGCGTTCATTAACACGGTCGGTGTGGCCGCGTTCATTAGCACGGGTTGTTGTGGTCGCGTTCATAAACATGGTTGTTGTGGCCGCGTTCATCAACATGGGTTGTTGTGGTCGTGTTCATTAACACAGGTTGGTGTGACCGTGTTCATTAACACGGGATGTGGTGGACGCGTTCATTAACACGGGATGTGGTGGACGCGTTCATTAACACGGGTTGGTGTGGTCGCATTCATTGACAGGGTTGTGGTGGTCACGTTCATTAACACAGGGTGTTGTGGTCGCGTTCATTAACACGGGTTGTTGTGGACGCGTTCATTCACGGGTTGTTGTGGTCGCGTTCATTAACACGGGTTGGTGTGGTCGCATTCATTGACAGGGTTGTGTGGTCACGTTCATTAACACAGTTGCTGTGGTCGCGTTCATTACACGGGTTGTTGTGGTCGCATTCATTGAGGGGTTTTGGTCCGTTATTAACACGGGATGTGGTGGTCGCGTTCATTAACACGGGTTGTTGTGGTCGCATTCATTGACAGGGGTTGTGGTGGTCACGTTCATTAACACAGGTTGCTGTGGTCGCGTTCATTAACACGGGTTGTTGTGGTCGCGTTCATTGACACAGGTTGTGGTGGTCGCGTTCATTGACACGGGTTGTGGTGGTCACGTTCATTAACACAGGTTGTGGTGGCGCGTTCATTAACACAGGTTGTTGTCGTTCATTAACACGGGTTGTTGTGGCCGCGTTCATTAACACGGGTTGTTGTGGTCGCGTTCATTTACACTGGTTGGGGTGGACGTGTCATTAACACGGGTTGTGGTGGTCGCGTTCATTAACACGGTTGTTGTGGTCGCGTTCATTAACACGGGTGTTGTGGTGCTTTTAGGTTGTTGTGGCGATTCATTAACAGGGGTTGTTGTGGTCGCGTTCATTAACACGGGTTGTGGTGGTCGCGTTCATTAACACGGGTTGTTGTGGCCGCGTTCATTGACACGGGTTGTGGTGGCCGCGTTCATTAACACTGGTTGTGGTGGCCGCGTTCATTTACACTGGTTGTTGTTGCACGTTCATTTACACTGGTTGTGGTGGCGCGTTCATTACACGGGTGGTGTTTGGTTGTTGTGGTCGCGTTCTTGCAGTGGCTGTGGTGGCCGCATTCATTAACACAGGTTGTGGTGGACGCGTTCATTAACACAGGTTGTTGTGGGCGCGTTCATTAACATGGGTTGTTGTGGCCGCGTTCATTAACACGGGCTGTTGTGGCCGCGTTCATTAACACGGGTTGTTGTGGTCGCGTTCATTAACATGGTTGTTGTGGCCGCGTTCATTAACACGGGTTTGGTGTGGCCGTGTTCATTAACACGGGATGTGGTGGACGCGTTCATTAACACGGGATGTGGTGGACGCTTTCATTAACACGGGTTGGTGTGGTCGCATTCATTGACAGGGGTTGTGGTGGTCACGTTCATTAACACAGGTTGTTGTGGTCGCGTTCATTAACACGGGTTGTTGTGGACGCGTTCATTAACACGGGTTGTTGTGGTCGCGTTCATTAACACGGGTTGGTGTGGTCGCATTCATTGACAGGGGTTGTGGTGGTCACGTTCATTAACACAGGTTGTTGTGGTCGCGTTCATTAACACGGGTTGTTGTGGTCGCATTCATTGACAGGGGTTGTTATGGTCGCGTTCATTAACACGGGATGTGGTGGTCGCGTTCATTAACACGGGTTGGTGTGGTCGCATTCATTGACAGGGGTTGTGGTTGTCACGTTCATTAACACAGGTTGTTGTGGCCGCGTTCATTAACACGGGTTGTTGTGGTCGCATTCATTGACAGGGGTTGTTGTGGTCGCGTTCATTAACACGGGTTGGGGTGGTCGCGTTCATTTACACTGGGTGTGGTGGCCACGTCCATTAACACAGGTTGTTGTGGGCGCGTTCATTAACACGGGTTGTGGTGGCCGCATTCATTAACAAGGGTTGTTATGGCCGCGTTCATTAACACAGGTTGGCGTGGTCGCGTTCATTAACACAGGACACGGTGGTCGCGTTCATTAACACGGGTTGTTGTGGTCGCATTCATTGGCAGCGGCTGTGGTGGTCACGTTCATTAACACAGGTTGTTGCGGTCGCGTTCATTAACACGGGTTGGGGTGTTCGCGTTCATTTACACTGGTTGTGGTGGTCATGTTCATTAACACGGGTGGTTGTGGGCGCGTTCATTAACACAGGTTGTTATTGGCGCATCCATTGATAGAGGTTGCGGTGGTCACGTTCATTAACATAGGTTGCGGTGGCCACGTTCATTAACACAGGTCATGGTGGCCGCGTTCATTAACACAGGTTGTGGTGGCCGCGTTCATTTACACTGGTTGTTGTGGTCGCGTTCATCAACACGGGGTGTGGTGGTCGCGTTCATTAGTACAGGTTGTGGTGGCCGCATTCATTAACACGGGTTGTTATGGTCGCGGTCATTAGCACGGGTTGTTGTGGTCGCGTTCATTAACACGGGTTGTTGTGGCCGCATTCATAGACAGGGGTTGTGGTGGACACGTTCATTAACATGGGTTGTGGTGGCCGCGTTCATTTACACTGGTTGTGGTGGACACGTTCATTAACATGGGTTGTGGTGGCCGCGTTCATTTACACTGGTTGTGGGTGCCACGTTCATTTACACTGGTTGTTGGGGTCGCGTTCATTAACATGGTTGTGGTGGTCGCGTTCATTAACACAGGGTGTGGTGACTGCGTTCATTAACACAGGTTATGGGCATTCATTTACACTGGTTGTTGTGGCCGCGTTCATTAACACTGGTTGTTGTGGCCGCGTTCATTTACACTGGTTGGGGTGGACATGGTCATTAGCACGGGTTGTGGTGGCCGCGTTCATTAACACAGGTTGTGGTGACTGCGTTCATTAACACAGGTTATGGTCGTTCATTAACACTGGTTGTTGTGGCCGCGTTCATTAACACTGGTTGTTGTGGCCGCGTTCATTTACACTGGTTGGGGTGGACGTGGTCATTAGCACGGGTTGTGGTGGCCGCGTTCATTTACACTGGTTGTTGTGGTCGCGTTCATCAACACGGGGTGTGGTGGTCGCGTTTATTAGTACAGGTTGTGGTGGCCGCATTCATTAACACGGGTTGTTATGGTCGCGTTCATTAGCACGGGTTGTTGTGGTCGCGTTCATTAACACGGGTTGTTGTGGCCGCATTCATAGACAGGGGTTGTGGTGGACACGTTCATTAACACGGGTTGTGGTGGCCGCGTTCATTTACACTGGTTGTGGGTGCCACGTTCATTTACACTGGTTGTTGGGGCCGCGTTCATTAACATGGTTGTGGTGGGCGCGTTCATTAACACAGGTTGTGATGACTGCGTTCATTAACACAGGTTATGGGCATTCATTTACACTGGTTGTTGTGGCCGCGTTCATTAACACTGGTTGTTGTGGCCGCGTTCATTTACACTGGTTGGGGTGGACGTGGTCATTAGCACGGGTTGTGGTGGCAGCGTTCATTAACACAGGTTGTGGTGACTGCGTTCATTAACACAGGTTATGGTCGTTCATTAACACTGGTTGTTGTGGCCGCGTTCATTAACACTGGTTGTTGTGGCCACGTTCATTTACACTGGTTGGGGTGGACGTGGTCATTAGCACGGGTTGTGGTGGCCGCGTTCATTAACACTGGTTGTGGTGGCCGCGTTCATTTACACTGGCTGTGGTGGCCGCATTCATTAACACAGGTTGTGGTGGACGCGTTCATTAACACAGGTTGTTGTGGGCGCGTTCATTAACATGGGTTGTTGTGGCCGCGTTCATTAACACGGGCTGTTGTGGCCGCGTTCATTAACACGGGTTGTTGTGGTCGCGTTCATTAACATGGTTGTTGTGGCCGCGTTCATTAACACGGGTTTGGTGTGGCCGTGTTCATTAACACGGGATGTGGTGGACGCGTCCATTAACACGGGATGTGGTGGACGCTTTCATTAACACGGGTTGGTGTGGTCGCATTCATTGACAGGGGTTGTGGTGGTCACGTTCATTAACACAGGTTGTTGTGGTCGCGTTCATTAACACGGGTTGTTGTGGACGCGTTCATTAACACGGGTTGTTGTGGACGCGTTCATTAACACGGGTTGGTGTGGTCGCATTCATTGACAGGGGTTGTGGTGGTCACGTTCATTAACACAGGTTGTTGTGGTCGCGTTCATTAACACGGGTTGTTGTGGTCGCATTCATTGACAGGGGTTGTTATGGTCGCGTTCATTAACACGGGATGTGGTGGTCGCGTTCATTAACACGGGTTGGTGTGGTCGCATTCATTGACAGGGGTTGTGGTTGTCACGTTCATTAACACAGGTTGTTGTGGCCGCGTTCATTAACACGGGTTGTTGTGGTCGCATTCATTGACAGGGGTTGTTGTGGTCGCGTTCATTAACACGGGTTGGGGTGGTCGCGTTCATTTACACTGGGTGTGGTGGCCACGTCCATTAACACAGGTTGTTGTGGGCGCGTTCATTAACACGGGTTGTGGTGGCCGCATTCATTAACAAGGGTTGTTATGGCCGCGTTCATTAACACAGGTTGGCGTGGTCGCGTTCATTAACACAGGACACGGCGGTCGCGTTCATTAACACGGGTTGTTGTGGTCGCATTCATTGGCAGCGGCTGTGGTGGTCACGTTCATTAACACAGGTTGTTGCGGTCGCGTTCATTAACACGGGTTGGGGTGTTCGCGTTCATTTACACTGGTTGTGGTGGTCATGTTCATTAACACGGGTGGTTGTGGGCGCGTTCATTAACACAGGTTGTTATTGGCGCATCCATTGATAGAGGTTGCGGTGGTCACGTTCATTAACATAGGTTGCGGTGGCCACGTTCATTAACACAGGTCATGGTGGCCGCGTTCATTAACACAGGTTGTGGTGGCCGCGTTCATTTACACTGGTTGTTGTGGTCGCGTTCATCAACACGGGGTGTGGTGGTCGCGTTCATTAGTACAGGTTGTGGTGGCCGCATTCATTAACACGGGTTGTTATGGTCGCGGTCATTAGCACGGGTTGTTGTGGTCGCGTTCATTAACACGGGTTGTTGTGGCCGCATTCATAGACAGGGGTTGTGGTGGACACGTTCATTAACATGGGTTGTGGTGGCCGCGTTCATTTACACTGGTTGTGGTGGACACGTTCATTAACATGGGTTGTGGTGGCCGCGTTCATTTACACTGGTTGTGGGTGCCACGTTCATTTACACTGGTTGTTGGGGTCGCGTTCATTAACATGGTTGTGGTGGTCGCGTTCATTAACACAGGTTGTGGTGACTGCGTTCATTAACACAGGTTATGGGCATTCATTTACACTGGTTGTTGTGGCCGCGTTCATTAACACTGGTTGTTGTGGCCGCGTTCATTTACACTGGTTGGGGTGGACATGGTCATTAGCACGGGTTGTGGTGGCCGCGTTCATTAACACAGGTTGTGGTGACTGCGTTCATTAACACAGGTTATGGTCGTTCATTAACACTGGTTGTTGTGGCCGCGTTCATTAACACTGGTTGTTGTGGCCACGTTCATTTACACTGGTTGGGGTGGACGTGGTCATTAGCACGGGTTGTGGTGGCCGCGTTCATTTACACTGGTTGTTGTGGTCGCGTTCATCAACACGGGGTGTGGTGGTCGCGTTTATTAGTACAGGTTGTGGTGGCCGCATTCATTAACACGGGTTGTTATGGTCGCGTTCATTAGCACGGGTTGTTGTGGTCGCGTTCATTAACACGGGTTGTTGTGGCCGCATTCATAGACAGGGGTTGTGGTGGACACGTTCATTAACACGGGTTGTGGTGGCCGCGTTCATTTACACTGGTTGTGGGTGCCACGTTCATTTACACTGGTTGTTGGGGTCGCGTTCATTAACATGGTTGTGGTGGGCGCGTTCATTAACACAGGTTGTGATGACTTCGTTCATTAACACAGGTTATGGGCATTCATTTACACTGGTTGTTGTGGCCGCGTTCATTAACACTGGTTGTTGTGGCCGCGTTCATTTACACTGGTTGGGGTGGACGTGGTCATTAGCACGGGTTGTGGTGGCCGCGTTCATTAACACAGGTTGTGGTGACTGCGTTCATTAACACAGGTTATGGTCGTTCATTAACACTGGTTGTTGTGGCCGCGTTCATTAACACTGGTTGTTGTGGCCACGTTCATTTACACTGGTTGGGGTGGACGTGGTCATTAGCACGGGTTGTGGTGGCCGCGTTCATTAACACTGGTTGTGGTGGCCGCGTTCATTTACACTGGCTGTGGTGGCCGCATTCATTAACACAGGTTGTGGTGGACGCGTTCATTAACACAGGTTGTGGTGGGTGGTCGTCGTTCATTAACACTGGTGTTGTGGTCGCGTATTCATTACACTGGTTGGTGGTCGCGTTCATTAACACGGGTTGTGGTACCACAGGTCGTGTTGCCGTGGTCACGTTCATTAACACAGGTTGTGGTGGTCGCGTTCATTTACACTGGTTGTTGTGGTCGCATTCATTTACACTGGTTGTGGTGGTCGCGTTCATTAACACGGGTTGTGGTGGTCGTGTTGCCGTGGTCGCGTTCATTAACACAGGTTGTGGTGGTCGTGTTCCTTAACACAGGCTGTGGTGGTCGTGTTCATTAACACAGGTTGTGGTGGTCGCGTTCATTTACACTGGTTGTGGTGGTCGCGTTCATTAACACGGGTTGTGGCGGTCGTGTTGCGGTGGTCGCGTTCATTAACACAGGCTGTTGTGGTCGCATTCATTTACACTGGTTGTGGTGGTCGCGTTCATTAACACGGGTTGTGCCGGTCGTGTTGCGGTGGTCGCGTTCATTAACACAGGTTGTTGTGGTCGCATTCATTTACACTGGTTGTGGTGGTCGCGTTCATTAACAAGGGTTGTGCCGGTCGTGTTGCGGTGGTCGCGTTCATTAACACAGGTTGTTGTGGTCGCATTCATTTACACTGGTTGTGGTGGTCGTGTTGCGGTGGTCGCGTTCATTTACACTGGTTGCGGTGGTCGCGTTCATTTACACTGGTTGTGGTGGTCGTGTTGCGGTGGTCGCGTTCATTAACACGGGTTGTGGTGGTCGTGTTGCTGTGGTCGCGTTCATTAACACGGTTCTTTGTTACATGTACATAATAGTAACATACTTATTGTTCCCGACTCAGGTATACCATGTACAGGTAGTCATTTATAGTTTGTTACAACATTAGTTAGTATTCAATTATTTGTTTAGTTGTCAAATGCAGCCGATCCTTAGCAAAGTCACATAAATATTGACTACATGAATGCAAACTTACGAGTGTAATGAAAAAATAACGCGTTTTGAATAAATGAATGGTAAATTTACCCGTAGAAATGAGATTTCAGCATGTGTTTGCTAATGAACATTCTTGGAACTAATCAATAGTAAGCACACAATGAGCATGTGCGGTTCATTTAGATTTATTCTGATATCATCGCTAATTAGTATTCGCCGATATTAGGGTCACTGGAGATTAATGTGTGAAAACACCCACTTAAGGAATGAATCGTCGGTTAATAGCTTCCATTGGGGTATGAACTACGTTGGGCGTGGTTAAAGTATGTGGAGGCCAAAGCCATTGACGCTAACTTTAAGCAAGCCCAATGTAGTTCATACCCTGATGGAAACTATTAACCCGCGATTCATTGCTTATATTTACATCAATTATTCTTTTCAATGAGACAAAGAAAAAAAATCACACTTTCCAATTAAAGGGTATTTAGTCAAATTTGCGACTTATCGTGTGGTGGAGACATGGTAATTAGATCATCCTTTGAACAGCGTAAGCTGTAAGACACGCCTTTATGCCCATAACATCGATTGCGCATGCCAGCTGCATATCATTAGTTGGAAACCCTTGTACGAAATTGTATACAATCAGGGCACATACGTTCATAGAAGGAAATGCAATAGCGATGTAAATATTCAATGTTATGTGATCGGCTATTATTGTTCATGTCATCCTACACATCCACTGATGGTCTGTTGATGCTGCGATGGTCTACTTGATACCACTGACTCCATCAGTTATACCCGTAGTCTCGCACACATGTTTCTCGCACACCCACCGGCCAGGGCTCATGTTTCCAGCTAGTCTTAATTGGAAACTGCGGAACAAAGTTACAAACTTGTACGATTGAAACTCTTTTTTTTTATTATTTATTTAGCCGTATTTTATTGCAAATCAATCGTACATATGTCATACACATAAAGATACAATACATAGCATGAAAACACAAATGGATTGGGCTACAAGTTTTAGCAACATTAGACAACGGCCTGCACCAGAAAATTTATACTCTATATCTGAAGCATCTGGATACAGGTGTTGAAATATGCAAAACAACAGCAAAATGTTACAAACATTGATATAACCTGAAACATGCAGAACAGATCCTGGTAATTCGAATTGTTATCTTTTCACAATATTTTATTAAAGAGACCTCTTGGTAATTACTTTTGTGTATCCACTACAATGTGTAATTATTGTATTTGCTTTAAACGTCTTATAGATGTTTTACGCAATAAACTATTTTTGTTGTTGTTGTTGAGTTTCATGCACTAGGTGTGCGTACGCGTGCCAGAGAAATAATTAACATTTCACCATGAATGATTACCACAGCTTTTGCTGAATATGATCGCTGCTGCCTCATTACATCAATAGCTTTGCAAATAATCTACTTGAATATTTGCTAAATGTTTTATAGCTAACAAGCCCCCTAAACCCGACTAGAACTTGGCCTATGCATCATTTTCAGTATCTTTATCTTCCTGGCTGAAAATTAATAAAAAAAATACGCCCTTATCGTTCTCGTTTTTTGTCTTTTCAGAATTGTGTAATGACAGTACGCTGCCAGTGGACCTGAACACTTATAGGAGGCTGACACTGTGTAGCACAGTTGTTGGGCAATTTTCCATGGATCACTTTTGTCTCGCGCTTTCTGATTGGTTAGCAGTTGGGTAGAATTCGATCTAATAGTAGTAAATCATCCACTGCCTAAACAAGGCTTTGTGAATGGTCACTTGTGAGGAGAGAGTGTAAAATGTTATTATGAGATTGTCTCGTGCTCTCTGATTGGTGGCAGCTCAGCAGAGACCAACCAATCATTTTATTTCCCAAGCTTTGTTTTGGATTGGGCAATCTCAATTACTGAGAGCTTGAGAGCTATCTTCAGAGGTTTCCATTGAAGAGCAACACTCTATATCAGGTTGATATGGGTTTAAGATTTATAACACTCTATATTAGGTTGATGTGGGTTTAAGATTTATAACACTCAATATTAGGTTGATATGGGTTTAAGATTTATAACACTCAATATTAGGTTGATATGGGTTTAAGATTATAACACTCTATATTAGGTTGATGTGGGTTTAAGATTATAACACTCTATATTAGGTTGATGTGGGTTTAAGATTATAACACTCAATATTAGGTTGATATGGGTTTAAGATTTATAACACTCGATATAGGTTGATATGGTTTTAACTCTTTCGCTGCCAAATTTCTGGGCAAACGGTACTGCCAGTGCCAAGTTTATTTCTGCAATTTCAGACCAGGTTGGGTATGTTCGGTTAATACTTCATAATGTAGTCATTTAGTTATGGATTGCTATCAAACTTTGAGGATACATTGTGGATGTATTCCAGAGTTTCATAGTATAAACAGTTTGTGTATATCTGATACGGTGACCTTGAATGACCTATTTTTGTGTATTTTTGCAGAACGACTCACTGACTGTGCAAATAAAATAGACTTGATATCAAAATTTTATTTGTCAACGATACAAATAGCAACCGGCAATATCAACATAACTTTTGAAACATTCTGAACACCGCTCGTGAATCTCAACCATGTCAACAGAGGTAACATGTTCAGCCAATATATGGGACATTCAGCCGACAACTACTA
>JABXNX010001950.1:0-10873 GCA_014843695.1 Archivesica marissinica | reverse complement strand
ATGTATGTGTGTGTGTGTGTGTGTGTGTGTGTGTGTGTGCGTGTGCGTGTGTGCGTTGTGCGTGTGCGTGTGCGTGTGCGTGTGCGTGTGTGTGGGTGTGTGTGTGGTGTGTGTGTGTGGGTGTGTGTGTGTGTGTGTGTGTGTGTGTGTGTGGTGTGGGTGTGTGTGGGTGTGTGTGTGTGTGTGTGTGTGCGTGTGCGTGTGCGTGTGCGTGTGCGTGTGCGTGTGCGTTTGCGTGTGTGTGTGATGTGTGTGTGGTGTGTGTGTGTGTGTGTGTGTGTGTGTGTGGATGTATGTATGTATATGCATGTTTTTGTGTATATGTATGCATGCATGCGTGCGTGCGTGCGTGCGTACCTGTGTGCGTGCGTACGTGCGTGCATGCGCACTTTTATTTCTTTTTTTATTCTGGTCTAGCGTATTGTATATACGTATTACGTATATATAAATTCAGTTTCCATTTTGATAAATCCAGTAAGAAAATCCCATATCTCTCGTCACCATACAAAATATTGAAATGTTACAACCCAAATGAATATCAATACTCTAAAAACCCAATGACCTCTTAAAAATATCACTACGACAATACAAATGGCTACATATCACGATCGATTCTGCTTAGTCTTCTGTTTATGTATTCATAGAATTTGCCAATGGAGTCTATAACATGTTCTACTAACGTACGGGGAATTGGAAATGATAAAAAGCGCCTTGAAATCTTTGAATGGTTAAAACTAAAAAGATACAACATTTGTTTTTTGCAAGAAACACATTCGACAATTCAATGCACGGATAAATGGAAATCTGACTGGAATGGTGAAGCCTTTTTCAGTGGAATAAATTCAAATAGTGCCGGAGTGGCCATTCTTTTAAACATGAATACATCGTATAAAGCATCAAATTTTACTGAAATTGTCAAAGGGCGCATAATATCCCTAGATATAATAGTAAATGAACAAGAAATCACTCTCGTAAATATATATGGACCTAATACTGATGATAGTAACTTCTTCTCCACTCTTGAAACATATATCCGTGAGAATGATGATAAGAATGTTGTAATAGGCGGAGACTTCAACACTGTCTTAGATGTTGATATTGATAAGAAAAACGGCCAAAAACTTACACATGTTAACTGCAGGAAAAAATTGTATAATATTATAAATCAGTTTAATTTGATAGACGTATGGAGACAAAACAACCCAGCAAAACTACAATACACATGGCATTCAAATACAAACCCACCCATCTTTAGCAGACTTGACTATTTCCTTGTCAGCCAACACCTCAATAACTTAATAACAAATTGCGAAATACAGCCCGCATTTAAAACAGATCATTCTCTAGTGACGTTTAAAATAATTTGTTGTAGCCAGCCAAGGGGTCCTGGCTATTTTAAACTTAATAACAGTATTCTATATGACGACAACTACCAACTTACAATAAAAGAATGTATTAATAACATAGTCAATCTTAATAAAAATGCCAATCCCAATCTTAATAAAAATGCCAATCCAAATACTCTTTGGGAACTAATAAAAGGGAGCATAAGAAGTGCTACTATAAAATATTCTTCGTTTAAAAAAAAGGCAAATGCCCAAAGGGAAATAGAGCTAATAAAAGACATAACTACCCTTGAAAATACTTTAATAAACTCAGATAACAAAAACAACCAAACTAATTCTGATTTGAGAAACAAACAGCAAGAGTTGAGCGAAATATACGAAAGACAAGTAAATGGTTTAATTTTAAGAGCGAAAGCAATACATGTTGAAGGTTCTGAAAAAAAACACAAAATATTTCGCTAATTTAAAAAGAAAAACATACATAAATTAACTTTGGAGGGCAAAGAAATAATTAATCAATCAGAAATCTTAAACGAACTTAAGTTCTACAAAACCCTATACAAAATACAAGAGGCCGGATGCCCCAATATAGATTTTTTCTCCGGGCCTATCACAAAACTTACACCTGAAGAGTCAACACAATGTAATGGGTTGTTAACAGAATACGAATGCTGGCATGATATGAAAAACAATAAAAGCCCCGGCTCAGACGGTCTGACAAGTGAGTTCTATAAAACGTTTTGGCAAGATATTAAAGTACACTATTTGAAATCGATAAACTATTCATACTCTAATGGTGAACTAACAGATCTCCAGACACAAGGAATTATTACACTATTACGCAAGCCTGGTAAACAATTAGACATATTATCAAACTGGCGGCCTATAAGTTTACTCAACATTGACTATAAGATTGCAACCAAAGCTATTGCGAATCTGATAAAAAATGTATTACCCCATATAATAAGTACCAATCAAACTGGATTT
Source organism: Archivesica marissinica (assembly GCA_014843695.1). NCBI lineage: Eukaryota > Metazoa > Mollusca > Bivalvia > Venerida > Vesicomyidae > Archivesica > Archivesica marissinica. The sequence goes on along the minus strand of JABXNX010001950.1, from coordinate 8,540 downwards.
ATGAAGGACCGATATATTGGTGAGAATGTACGATTAATATTTGAAACAATATACTACATCAACGAACACAACCTTCCAGGCCTAATATTCTTTTCAGACTACGAAAAAGCCTTTGATAGCCTAAACCATAATTTTCTCTACAAATGTCTAAATCATTTTAATTTTGGTGACCCCATCATTTCTTGGATAAAACTGTTTTATAAAATATAAATAGTCTAATCATTAGCAATGGTTATTTAACAGAATCTTTACCTATACAAATAGGCGTACGACAAGGCTGTCCATTATCATCGTATCTATTTATCATATGTATGGAACTATTGTCATATCAAATCACTATTGATAACGATATAAAAGGAATCACCATACATAATAAAGAAATAAAACAAACATTATTTGCTGACGATGCATCCTACATATTAAATGGGGGAAAAAGATCATTTGAACATTTAATAGATGTAATTACTGAATTTGGAATCATAAGTGGTCTAAAACTAAATGTATCAAAATCTGTAATACTAAGAATTGGATCATTACGAAATACAAACACATCTTACTGCAACCAGAAATACTTTTTATGGACATCTGAAAAAACAAAGACTCTTGGCATATATTTTAGCAACAATAAAGAACTGACCTTGCATCTAAATCTTGAACCAAAACTGCGAGAATTTTATAACTGTCTGAAACAATGGCAACATTGTAAACTGACACTTCTAGGTAAAGTGATAGTAATAAAGACATTTGCTCTCCCAAAACTGGTCTATCTATTTACCGTTTTACCAAACCCAACAGAAAAAGTGCTAGCGGATATAAATCATGCAATATTTAACTTCATCTGGGAAGGAAAACCAGATAAAATAAAACGTATTATACTTGTTCAAGACTATGAATATGGAGGAATAAAATTAACAAATATACATGCATTTCTACATACAATTAAGGCAAGCTGGGTGAAAAGGATAACAAACAATAACACAGGTTCTTGGAAATGTTTTTATGATAAGTATCTAAAACAATTTGGTGGAAACTTCTTATTTGAATGTAATTTATCACTCAAAGACATAAATAAATTATGCCAAACACAACCTTTCCTAAAAGACGTTTTGATTTCCTGGTTTAAAATAAAACATATGTACGAACATAATAATATTACAGTTATTAGACCCATTATTTGGAATAATTCTGACATCAGAATAACAGGAAAACCAGTTATCAATCAGGAATGGTACAATAACGGAATAAAGTATGTTGATCACCTATATGATTTTAGAAATAACAATTTTTACACGTTTGAAAACCTTAAGCAATTGTATAATTTACGCAAAAATGATTTTTTAAAATACCACTCTTTGATCGGTAGTATACCTAAAAAGTGCAAAGAAAAACTAAATCAACACATTATTACTGGGCTAAAACCGGAAAACATGCTAGAAAAAATAAAAAGAGTAAAGAAACCAAATAAACTATTATATCAAACACAGATACATTTAAAGAACATAGAACGTAGAAATTCTGAGCGAAAATGGTCTCAATTGTTCGGCGATGACAATCTCAATTGGAAAATAATCTACTGCATGGCATATAAAGCAATGAGTGACACTAAACTGAGAAATTATCAATATAATTTTTTAATGAAACTAGTTCCAACAAACAAGTATCTCCATATGTGTAAATTAACTGAATCATCCCTATGTGACTTCTGTAATATGAGCATAGAAAGTATAGAACACCTGTTTTGGGAATGCCCGATCATACAAGACCTATGGACAAGCATTCGTAATTATCTAAGAACTATTGGTATTAACATGTCTTTAAACTTTAAAGACATTTGTTTAGGGTGCGAAAATAATAACATTGTTAATTTTATAATAATCCTGTGCAATTACTTTATCTCAAATATGAAATATAGTAAAATCCTGCCAAAGTTCGAATCATTTAAAAAGTACTTGTATCAAAGGATCGAAATCGAAAAAGACATTGCTTCATATTCTGGAAAAATAGATAGACACAACTTGAAATGGTCAAAGTTTAACTAAGCTAATCAAATATACATGCATATCATTTAATGTTTTCATAAATACAGTACAAACAACACAGGACCTGGAACAGCTTACACTACAAATGAACCCCCACACCAATTATCCAACCCCTACAAATCCTTGTTTGACACACTCCTTATCCTATTAACAAATAGAAATGTTAGCAAGCAGAAGCGATCTTTATTACATATCTCTCTCTCTCCTCTCTCTCTCGCTCTCTCGCTTTAACAACTACTCCTTAGTTACCCATTGTTCAATTTTAACTGTTGACACTCTTTGTATGCACTCAATCTTAAGGGACACACTGTACATATAGATATTCGAACTGAAGTAATATGTATACTATTAAAAACCAATAAAAAAAATGTCGAAATATGTATCAACTAAATGTATATGAAATAAAGAAATAAACGAGGTTACACGGATAGGGGCCTCAAAATGAAGAAAAAAACTATGCAGAAAGGTTATTCGTACTCTACGAGGGATGATATTTAGAATGGTAAGACATCAACGCAATTACAGATATATTGACCACTTACAGGATTTGGTAAGCAATTATAACAAATCCCCTCATAGGAGTCTGAATGGTTTATCTCCTAATGCAATTAACACAACAAATGAATCTGATGTTTGGGTCATGCAATACTTGAAACCGAAACAGTTTCTTAAACCTGCCCCTCAATTTAAATTTAAAATAGGAGATTTGACTCGTATGTGTTATATAAAGCATCCATTCCGATGTGCATATCAACAGCAATATACTACAGAAGTGTTTAAAATCAAGAGTAGAATGTTTAAACAAGGTATACCATTATATAAACTTGTTGATCTTAGAAACGAACCAATTGAAGGATATGTAAATGAGCATGAAATTATTCCAGTGGATAAAAACGAAGAAAGTTTATGGTTTATTGAAAAAATTGTGAAACAAAGGAAAGTAAACGGAAAACTACAATATTTAATAAAGTGGACAGATTTTCCAAGTTCCTTTAATTCTTGGATAGAAGCTGACCAGATCGTGGAAAAGTAACATGGAGCGATATGTGTATATACGTAATAATGAAAGTAACCATTATTTCACTGATAACAAACCGTATCACTTTAAAATACAGTTACCATTTCCATTGATATATGATGGTTATTGGAAAGTTGCATTATGTGAAATTCACTTGACTAGAGATTCGAAAGCACATAACAAGTCTTCAGATAATACTTTGTTTATATATTCAAGCATATGCAAAGAAAGTGTGGTAAATGAAGGTGAGCATGCGCTTTTAAGGAAAGTAAGCAGCAATTCTAGAAATAGATGGCAATATATATTCGATTCTCCGTTTTATTGGTCTCTGAAAAAAAACAGAAATTCAAGAACTTGAATTTGTTATAAGGACAAGCGACGGTGAATTGGCTTCATTTATAACTTCACCAGTGTACTTTACACTTCACTTTAAACACTATCCGTTTTATTCTAATTATGAATCATTCTAATTTATATGTACCAGATCCACAAAAATGGATTCATTATTTTAAAAATTACAAAAATCAAGTTGGCAACGGACTTATCATACCTATCACTGCTTCTTCAAACCCTGACAGTAATATTGTATCAATAAAAGCGGTTTCCCCGTCAGAACAAACTGTGGATCAAGCCAAAGGTGAGCTGAAACGAGATGTTATGAATACGTTAGAAATTTCATCTTTACTTCATAAGAACACTAGTCGACGAGGAAGACGGAAGTTTAAATCATCTAAGACAAACAGAAAACAAAATTCGACAAACAAAACGAAAACGAAAACGAAAAGGACTAAATATATTAAAGGAAAAATTGCAGAAAACAGACACAGTAAAACACAAAAAGTTACCACCAAACGACAAAAACTTACAACAAAACGACAAAAAGTTACGAATAAAGAGCAAAAAAGTGTTCCAACTTGGAAGTTATTTGAGCGTTAACAATATCGTATTTTGCACAAGATTGATTTTCCGAAGGTGTGCCTGAGGAATTACTTTTGTTTGATTTACCACCGACACAAGTAGCTGTGAATGATGTTTATTATCAAGAGATTCGACCATTGTCTCAAGTTTCAGAAGATACCCCAATCGAATTTCGAATCAGTGGACAACATTCAATGGATTATCTTGACTTAAAAGGGACACAGTTGCATGTAAAACTAAAAGTTATAAACTCTGATGGTTCTAACATTACGAGTAAGAAAGTAGGACCTGTAAATTTATTTTTACAGGCATTATTTTCAGCTACAGAAGTGGTATTACAGAACAGAGCTATTACCACATCTAGTTATAATCCATACATTGCCATGATACAGACTCTAATGTATTGTGGGTCTGAAGCTATTTCCTCTCAGTTATCATCACAGTTGTTTATTAAAGATGACAATGACCATCAAGAGGATTGTGATGCAGCTGGTTTAAATAATGGTCTATTTATTCGACAAACCTACATTGATGAATCTAAAACGCTTGATCTGCAAGGTCCTATATATCACAGTTTGTTTACAATAAACAAATACTTGCTAAACCAAGTTGATGTTAAACTGAAATTATATCGCAGTTCTGCAGCATTCTGTCTATCTTCTGGAGATGCTTCATCAGACTATGAAATAGAGATTCTAGATGTGTACTTACTAGCTAAGAAAATAAGAGTGAATCCAGCTCTCATAATCACTCACTCAGAAATGTTGAAGAACAGTACAGCCAAGTATCCATTCAATCGTGTAGAGTGCAGATATCAAAGTATGGCTGCTGGAAGTACAATACATACATGGGACAATCTCTTTCAAGGACAAAACCCAAATAGAGTAGTTGTAGCTATTAAAAAATTATATTGATAATTTCTCAGTTTAGTGTCACTCATTGCTTTATATGCCATGCAGTAGATTATTTTCCAATTGAGATTGTCATCGCCGAACAATTGAGACCATTTTCGCTCAGAATTTCTACGTTCTATGTTCTTTAAATGTATCTGTGTTTGATATAATAGTTTATTTGGTTTCTTTAATCTTTTTATTTTTTCTAGCATGTTTTCCGGTTTTAGCCCAGTAATAATGTGTTGATTTAGTTTTTCTTTGCACTTTTTAGGTATACTACCGATCAAAGAGTGGTATTTTAAAAAATCATTTTTGCGTAAATTATACAATTGCTTAAGGTTTTCAAACGTGTAAAAATTGTTATTTCTAAAATCATATAGGTGATCAACATACTTTATTCCGTTATTGTACCATTCCTGATTGATAACTGGTTTTCCTGTTATTCTGATGTCAGAATTATTCCAAATAATGGGTCTAATAACTGTAATATTATTATGTTCGTACATATGTTTTATTTTAAACCAGGAAATCAAAACGTCTTTTAGGAAAGGTTGTGTTTGGCATAATTTATTTATGTCTTTGAGTGATAAATTACATTCAAATAAGAAGTTTCCACCAAATTGTTTTAGATACTTATCATAAAAACATTTCCAAGAACCTGTGTTATTGTTTGTTATCCTTTTCACCCAGCTTGCCTTAATTGTATGTAGAAATGCATGTATATTTGTTAATTTTATTCCTCCATATTCATAGTCTTGAACAAGTATAATACGTTTTATTTTATCTGGTTTTCCTTCCCAGATGAAGTTAAATATTGCATGATTTATATCCGCTAGCACTTTTTCTGTTGGGTTTGGTAAAACGGTAAATAGATAGACCAGTTTTGGGAGAGCAAATGTCTTTATTACTATCACTTTACCTAGAAGTGTCAGTTTACAATGTTGCCATTGTTTCAGACAGTTATAAAATTCTCGCAGTTTTGGTTCAAGATTTAGATGCAAGGTCAGTTCTTTATTGTTGCTAAAATATATGCCAAGAGTCTTTGTTTTTTCAGATGTCCATAAAAAGTATTTCTGGTTGCAGTAAGATGTGTTTGTATTTCGTAATGATCCAATTCTTAGTATTACAGATTTTGATACATTTAGTTTTAGACCACTTATGATTCCAAATTCAGTAATTACATCTATTAAATGTTCAAATGATCTTTTTCCCCCATTTAATATGTAGGATGCATCGTCAGCAAATAATGTTTGTTTTATTTCTTTATTATGTATGGTGATTCCTTTTATATCGTTATCAATAGTGATTTGATATGACAATAGTTCCATACATATGATAAATAGATACGATGATAATGGACAGCCTTGTCGTACGCCTCTTTGTATAGGTAAAGATTCTGTTAAATAACCATTGCTAATGATTAGACTATTTATATTTTATAAAACAGTTTTATCCAAGAAATGATGGGGTCACCAAAATTAAAATGATTTAGACATTTGTAGAGAAAATTATGGTTTAGGCTATCAAAGGCTTTTTCGTAGTCTGAAAAGAATATTAGGCCTGGAAGGTTGTGTTCGTTGATGTAGTATATTGTTTCAAATATTAATCGTACATTCTCACCAATATATCGGTCCTTCATAAATCCAGTTTGATTGGTACTTATTATATGGGGTAATACATTTTTTATCAGATTCGCAATAGCTTTGGTTGCAATCTTATAGTCAATGTTGAGTAAACTTATAGGCCGCCAGTTTGATAATATGTCTAATTGTTTACCAGGCTTGCGTAATAGTGTAATAATTCCTTGTGTCTGGAGATCTGTTAGTTCACCATTAGAGTATGAATAGTTTATCGATTTCAAATAGTGTACTTTAATATCTTGCCAAAACGTTTTATAGAACTCACTTGTCAGACCGTCTGAGCCGGGGCTTTTATTGTTTTTCATATCATACAGAGAGTGCCAGCATTCGTATTCTGTTAACAACCCATTACATTGTGTTGACTCTTCAGGTGTAAGTTTTGTGATAGGCCCGGAGAAAAAATCTATATTGGGGCATCCGGCCTCTTGTATTTTGTATAGGGTTTTGTAGAACTTAACTAGTTCGTTTAAGATTTCTGATTGATTAATTATTTCTTTGCCCTCCAAAGTTAATTTATGTATGTTTTTCTTTTTAGCATGTCGTTTTTCTAAATTAGCGAAATATTTTGTGTTTTTTTTCAGAACCTTCAACATGTATTGCTTTCGCTCTTAAAATTAAACCATTTACTTGTCTTTCGTATATTTCGCTCAACTCTTGCTGTTTGTTTCTCAAATCAGAATTAGTTTGGTTGTTTTTGTTATCTGAGTTTATTAAAGTATTTTCAAGGGTAGTTATGTCTTTTATTAGCTCTATTTCCCTTTGGGCATTTGCCTTTTTTTTAAACGAAGAATATTTTATAGTAGCACTTCTTATGCTCCCTTTTATTAGTTCCCAAAGAGTATTTGGATTGGCATTTTTATTAAGATTGACTATGTTATTAATACATTCTTTTATTGTAAGTTGGTAGTTGTCGTCATATAGAATACTGTTATTAAGTTTAAAATAGCCAGGACCCCTTGGCTGGCTACAACAAATTATTTTAAACGTCACTAGAGAATGATCTGTTTTAAATGCGGGCTGTATTTCGCAATTTGTTATTAAGTTATTGAGGTGTTGGCTGACAAGGAAATAGTCAAGTCTGCTAAAGATGGGTGGGTTTGTATTTGAATGCCATGTGTATTGTAGTTTTGCTGGGTTGTTTTGTCTCCATACGTCTATCAAATTAAACTGATTTATAATATTATACAATTTTTTCCTGCAGTTAACATGTGTAAGTTTTTGGCCGTTTTTCTTATCAATATCAACATCTAAGACAGTGTTGAAGTCTCCGCCTATTACAACATTCTTATCATCATTCTCACGGATATATGTTTCAAGAGTGGAGAAGAAGTTACTATCATCAGTATTAGGTCCATATATATTTACGAGAGTGATTTCTTGTTCATTTACTATTATATCTAGGGATATTATGCGCCCTTTGACAATTTCAGTAAAATTTGAAGCTTTATACGATGTATTCATGTTTAAAAGAATGGCCACTCCGGCACTATTTGAATTTATTCCACTGAAAAAGGCTTCACCATTCCAGTCAGATTTCCATTTATCCGTGCATTGAATTGTCGAATGTGTTTCTTGCAAAAAAAAAATGTTGTATCTTTTTAGTTTTAACCATTCAAAGATTTCAAGGCGCTTTTTATCATTTCCAATTCCCCGTACGTTAGTAGAACATGTTATAGACTCCATTGGCAAATTCTATGAATACATAAACAGAAGACTAAGCAGAAACGATCGTGATATGTAGCCATTTGTATTGTCGTAGTGATATTTTTAAGAGGTCATTGGGTTTTTAGAGTATTGATATTCATTTGGGTTGTAACATTTCAATATTTTGTATGGTGACGAGAGATATGGGATTTTCTTACTGGATTTATCAAAATGGAAACTGAATTTATATATACGTAATACGTATATACAATACGCTAGACCAGAATAAAAAAAGAAATAAAAGTGCGCATGCACGCACGTACGCACGCACACAGGTACGCACGCACGCACGCACGCATGCATGCATACATATACACAAAAACATGCA
>JABXNX010001949.1:0-10873 GCA_014843695.1 Archivesica marissinica | reverse complement strand
TAAGGTGAACGAATATAGAGTGGACCATATGTGTGTCAGTGAGATATAAAACTGGATAGGTGTACTGTGAACGAATATAGAGTGAACCAGATGTATGTCAGTGAGATATAAAACAGGATAGGTGTGCTGTGAACGAATATAGAGTGGACCAGATGTGTGTCAGTGAGATATAAAACAGGATAGGTGTAAGGTGAACGAATATAGAGTGGACCAGATGTATGTCAGTGAGATATAAAACAGGATAGGTATACTGTGAACGAATATAGAGTGGACCAGATGTATGTCAGTGAGATATAAAACAGGATAGGTGTAAGGTGAACGAATATAGAGTGGACCAGATGTATGTCAGTGAGATATAAAACAGGATATCGGCGACAATCTGCCACAGCATCCCGTGTGAACGACGAAGTACATCATTGTAAATCGACATAAAACATTTGAAGAATAACAGATAATATACACAATCATATTACCGGCACCAGAATCAATGCAACAATTTGGTTATGTCGTTCACACAACTACCCACACCTGAATATTCTCCACAATGGGTGTTGACCTAGATATACAGCGTACGTTCGTGTTGATATAGTGTGTGGTATTGCCACACATGAAACGTTAAATATATTCATAGCAATAAGTCGGTCATTTATATAAGAGAAGATGTTGCATATAATATATTCATAGCAATAAGTAGGTCATTTATATGACAGTTTATGTTGCATATAATATATTCATAGCAATAAGTAGGTCATTCATATGACAGATGTTGCATATTATATATGCAAAGCAATATGTCTGGCATTCATATATTGCATATTATATATACATAGCAATATGTCGGTCCGGTCATTCATATACTGCATATAATATATTCATAGCAATATGTCAACAAACCGGGTATACGACGTTTGCATATTAGTTGAAATACTCAGTATTTGAGGCAAATATTTTGGGGGGAAATTATACCATATAATAGGAAAATACATTCTGTAGAAATTTGTGTTTTCACTGATGTAGTGTCGCTTTAACTATCTAATTCTTCAGTAAGAATGGCAATAACATACCCCCCCCCCAGAATAATCAGGCTATGGAACAGTCTACCGACACATATACAGTCGAGTCTCATGCATGTAACCTGTCGACGTTAGTTGTCAGTGTGCACTCGTACTCCATCTCGTTAAACTGTCTGCCTTGAACAATAGCTTTGTAGATCCTTTTATCTTTTTAGCTTGTGCATAACATTTTAGATTAAGTCACTGTTCTAGACGAGTGGTTGTCGTCACGCTGTATCTGGCTACAGAGAATGACGGACGTCGATTGTCGTTACGCTGTATCTGGCTACAGAGAATGACGGACGTCGATTGTCGTCACGCTGCATCTGGTTACAGAGAATGACGGACGTCGATTGTCGTCACGCTGTATCTGGCTACAGAGAATGACGGACGTCGATTGTCGTTTCGCTGCATCTGGCTACAGAGAATGACGGACGTCGATTGTCGCTACGCTGCATCTGGCTACAGAGAATGACGGACGTCGATTGTAGTTACGCTGCATCTGGCTACAGAGAATGACTGTGCGAGTTGTTGTCGTCACGCTGTATCTGGCTACAGAGAATGACGGACGTCGATTGTTGTTACGCTGCATCTGGCTACAGAGAATGACGGACGTCGATTGTCGTTTCGCTGCATCTGGCTACAGAGAATGACGGACGTCAATTGTCGTTTCGCTGCATCTGGCTACAGAGAATGACGGACGTCGATTGTCGCTACGCTGCATCTGGCTACAGAGAATGACGGACGTCGATTGTAGTTACGCTGCATCTGGCTACAGAGAATGACGGACGTCGATTGTAGTTACGCTGCATCTGGCTACAGAGAATGACTGTGCGAGTTGTTGTCGTCAGGCTGTACCTGGTTACAGAGAATGACGGACGTCGATTGTCGTTACGCTGTACCTGGTTACAGAGAATGACGGACGTTGATTGTCGTTACGCTGCATCTGGCTACAGAGAATGACGGACGTCGATTGTCGTTGCGCCGCATCTGGCTACAGAGAATGACAGACGTCGATTGTCGATACGATGTGTCTGGCTACAGAGAATGACGGACGTCGATTGTTGCTACGCGGTATCCTGCTACAGAGAATGACGGACGTCGATTGTCGTCACGCTGTACCTGGTTGCAGAGAATGGCGGACGTCGATTGTCGCCACGCTGTACCTGCTTGCAGGAACGACGGACGTCGGTTGTCGTCACGATGTACCTGGTTGCAGAGAATGACGGACGTAGATTATCGTTACGCTGTACCTGGTTACAGAGCATGATGGACGTCGATTGTCGTAACGCTGTATCTGGTTGCAGAGCATGACGGACGTTGATTGTCGCCACGCTGTACTTGGTTGCAGAGAATGACGGACGTAGATTGTCGTTACGCTGTACCTTGTTGCAGAGCATGATGGACGTCGATTGTCGTCACGCTGTACCTGGTTGCAGAGAATGACGGACGTCGATTGTCGTCACGCTGCATCTGGCTACAGAGAATGACGGACGTCGATTGTCGTTACGCTGTACCTAGTTACATAGAATGACTGTGCGAGTGGTTGTCGTCACGCTGTATCTGGTGGCAGAGAGTGACTGTACGAGAGGTTGTCGATACGATGTGTCTGGCTACAGAGAATGACTGTGCGAGTGTTTGTCGTTACGTTGTGCCTGGTTGCAGATATTGACAGTGCGAGAGGTTGTCGTTACGCTGTATCTGGTTGTAGATAGTGACTGTGCGAGAGGTTGTCGTTACGCTGTATCTGGTGGCAGAGAGTGACTGTACGAGAGGTTGTCGTTACGCTGTATCTGGTTGCAGAGAGTGACTGTGCGAGAGGTTGTCATTACGCTGTATCTGGTTGTAGATAGTGACTGTGTGAGAGGTTGTCGTTACGCTGTATCTGGTTGTAGATAGTGACTGTGTGAGTGGTTGTCGTTACGCTGTATCTGGTTGTAGATAGTGACTGTGCGAGAGGTTGTCGTTACGCTGTATCTGATTGTAGATAGTGACTGTGTGAGAGGTTGTCGTTACGCTGTATCTGGTTGCAGAGAGTGACTGTGTGAGAGGTTGTCGTTACGCTGTATCTGGTGGCAGAGAGTGACTGTGAGAGAGGTTGTCGTTACGCTGTATCTGGTGGCAGAGAGTGACTGTGTGAGATGATGTCGTTACGCTGTATCTGGTTGCAGATAGTGATTGTGGTAGAGGTTGACGTTACGCTGTATCTGGTTGCAGATTGTGACTGTGCGAGAGGTTGTCGTTACGCTGTATCTGGTGGCAGAGAGTGACTGTGTGAGAGGTTGTCGTTACGCTGTATCTGGTTGCAGAGAGTGACTGTGTGAGAGGTTGTCGTTACGCTGTATCTGGTTGTAGATAGTGACTGTGCGAGAGGTTGTCGTTACGCTGTATCTGATTGTAGATAGTGACTGTGTGAGAGGTTGTCGTTACGCTGTATCTGGTTGCAGAGAGTGACTGTGTGAGAGGTTGTCGTTACGCTGTATCTGGTGGCAGAGAGTGACTGTGAGAGAGGTTGTCGTTACGCTGTATCTGGTGGCAGAGAGTGACTGTGTGAGATGATGTCGTTACGCTGTATCTGGTTGCAGATAGTGATTGTGGTAGAGGTTGACGTTACGCTGTATCTGGTTGCAGATTGTGACTGTGCGAGAGGTTGTCGTTACGCTGTATCTGGTGGCAGAGAGTGACTGTGTGAGAGGTTGTCGTTACGCTGTATCTGGTTGCAGAGAGTGACTGTGTGAGAGGTTGTCGTTACGCTGTATCTGGTGGCAGAGAGTGAATGTGAGAATGGTTGTCGTTACGCTGCATCTGGTGGCAGAGAGTGACTGTGAGAGAGGTTACCGTTAAGCTGTATCTGGTGGCAGAGAGAGACTGTGAGAATGGTTGTCGTTACGCTGTATCTGGTGGCAGAGGGTGACTGTGAGAGAGTTTGCCATTACGCTGTATCTGGTTGCAGATTGTGACTGTGCGAGAAGTTGTCGTTACGCTGTATCTGGTTGCAGATTGTGACTGTGCGAGAGGTTGTCGTTACGCTGTATCTGGTGGCAGAGAGTGACTGTGTGAGATGATGTCGTTACGCTGTATCTGGTGGCAGAGAGTGACTGTAAGAATGGTTGTCGTTACGCTGTATGTGATTGCAGAGAGTGACTGTGAGAGAGGTTGTCGTTACGCTGTATCTGGTGGCAGAGAGTGACTGTGTGAGAGGTTTTCGTTACGCTGTATCTGGTGGCAGATAGTGACTGTGAGAGAGGTTGTCGTTACGCTGTATCTGGTGGCAGAGAGTGACTGTGAGAGAGGTTGTCGTTACGCTGTATCTGGTGGCAGAGAGTGACTGTGAGAATGGTTGTCGTTACGCTGCATCTGGTGACAGAGAGTGACTGTGAGAGAGGTTACCGTTAAGCTGTATCTGGTGTCAGAGAGTGACTGTGAGAGAGTTTGTCATTACGCTGTATCTGGTGGCAGATAGTGACTGTGAGAGAGTTTGTCATTACGCTGTATCTGGTTGCAGATTGTGACTGTGAGAGAGTGTGTCGTTAAGCTGTATCTGGTGGCAGATAGTGACTGTGAGAGAGTTTGTCATTACGCTGTATCTGGTTGCAGATTGTGACTGTGCGAGAGGTTGTCGTTACGCTGTATCTGGTGGCAGAGAGTGACTGTGTGAGATGATGTCGTTACGCTGTATCTGGTGGCAGAGAGTGACTGTAAGAATGGTTGTCGTTACGCTGTATGTGGTTGCAGAGAGTGATTGTGAGAGAGGTTGTCGTTACGCTGTATCTGGTGGCAGAGAGTGGCTGTGTGAGAGGTTGTCGTTACGCTGTATCTGGTTGCAGAGAGTGACTGTGTGAGAGGTTGTCGTTACGCTGTATCTGGTGGCAGCGAGTGACTGTGTGAGAGGTTGTCGTTACGCTGTATCTGGTTGCAGATAGTGACTGTGTGAGAGGTTGTCGTTACACTGTATCTGGTGGCAGAGAGTGACTGTGTGAGAGGTTGTCGTTACGCTGTATCTGTTTGCAGAGAGTGACTGTATGAGAGATTGCCGTTACGCTGTATCTGGTTGCAGATAGTGACTGTGAGAGAGGTTGTCGTTATGCTGTATCTGGTGGCAGAGAGTGACTGTGAGAATGGTTATATTGCAGGCAATGAGATCGATACTCCAGTGAAAGACACCATAGGAAGCGCCATATATAGGAAAACGATATCCAGCATACCGACACTGGAATAATATATGTAACACATTAGATGGACATTTTGTCACGATTTATTTTCTTTTATGTTGACATGAATACCGTGAAACCGTGTCATGAAACATGAGTACTATTACAGAAGTCAACACAGGAATGATATAATAAACTGTAAGTAGACAATGGTTGTTCTAGCGTTCATAGATAGCTTGCATGGTGTAGTTTTACCACTATGAATCGGCATGTAACAACTTGTACACAATAAACACATGTCACAATATTTGCGGTAGAACAATATGTATCATTCAGCCGCAATTGTGACAACTCGGCATTTTATCCTTGAACACCCTTCTTATACGTGTGCCCTGTGTTCATTTATCACCGGCACCAGATATCCGCATCACCGGCACCAGATATCCGCATCAGCGACACCAGATATCCACATCAGCCACACCAGATATCCGCATTAGCGACACCAGATATCCGCATCAACGACACCAGATATCCACATCACCGGCACCAGATATCCGCATCAGCGAAACCAGATATCCGCATCAGCGACACCAGATATCCGCATCAACGACACCAGATATCCGTAACAGCGACACCAGATATTCGCATCAGCGACACCAGATATCCGCATCAACGACACCAGATATCCGCATCAACGACACCAGATATCCACATCAGTGACACCAGATATCCACATCAGCGACACCAGATATCCACATCAGCGACACCAGATATCCACATCAGCGACACCAGATATCCACATCAACGACACCAGATATCTGCATCAGTGACACCAGATATCTGCATCAGTGACATCAGATATCCACATCAGTGACACCAGATATCCGCATCAACGACACCAGATATCCACATCAGTGACACCAGATATCCACATCAGTGACACCAGATATCCACATCAGTGACACCAGATATCCACATCAGTGACACCAGATATCCGCATCAACGACACCAGATATCCACATCAGCGAAGCCCCTGACGCGATTAGTTACTGGTTAACTCTTGATACACAAAGCTCCGTAAGTTACGTGCTCATCGTAAACCAAAGACACGAGACGGCATCTCACCTCGTTTCCTAGGACACCAAAAGCCTTGTACCTCTACCAAAGGAACTCGCTCCAGCTTGAAATCTGATATAAAAAATGTGCACCAAAAGCTAGATACAGCCCAGCCCCCTGGTTGGTTTCTATGATAGAGGTACAGGGATTTTGGTGGCATACTGATAAAATGTCAGGCTCCAGTGGTTGTAGCTAAGCGGGAGATTGAACTCGAGTTTACAATTGGACTACTGATCAGCTCTTGGTTTCACAAAGATGTATGAACTCGAGTTTAACATGGGACTACTGATCAGCTCCTGGTTTCACAAAGATGTACGAACTCAATCGGTCTGATTCTAGAATAGCCACACATAGCAAACATGTTTTCTTCGGATTTGCATGTATCTTATAATAATAATAACAATAATAATAACAATAATAATAATAATAATAACAATAATAACAATAATAACAATAATAATAATAGATGTCATTGTACTGACCTCCTTTACATGTACAAACGTGACACTGATTGAAAACGTAATCTTAAAGTGTCTATTAATTATTATTTATTATTAAGTATTTATGCACTATATACATATGGTATATTTCTGACCAATCCTGATCTGTACATATGGTATATTCCTGACCAATCATGATCTGTACATATGGTATATTCCTGACCAATCATGATCTGTACATATGGTATATTCCTGACCAATCATGATCTGTACATATGGTATATTCCTGACCAATCATGATCTGTACATATGGTATATTCCTTACTATGTATGCGCTATATACATATGGTATATTCCTTACTCTGTATGTATGCACTATATACATATGGTATATTCCTTACTCTGTATGTATGCACTATATACATATGGTATATTCCTTACTCTGTATGTATGCGCTATATACATATGGTATATTCCTTACTCTGTATGTATGCACTATATACATATGGTATATTCCTTACTCTGTATGCACTATATACATATGGTATATTCCTTACTCTGTATGTATGCGCTATATACATATGGTATATTCCTTACTCTGTATGCGCTATATACATATGGTCTATTCCTTACTTTGTATGTATGCGTTATATACATATGGTCTATTCCTTACTTTGTATGTATGCGTTATATACATATGGTATATTCCTTACTCTGTATGTATGCGCTATATACATATGGTCTATTCCTTACTTTGTATGTATGCGTTATATACATATGGTATATTCCTTACTCTGTATGTATGCGCTATATACATATGGTATATTCCTGACTATGTATGCACTATATACATATGGTATATTCCTTACTCTGTATGTATGCACTATATACATATGGTATATTCCTTACTCTGTATGCACTATATACATATGGTATATTCCTTACTCTGTATGTATGCACTATATACATATGGTATATTCCTTACTCTGTATGTATGCACTATATACATATGGTATATTCCTTACTCTGTATGTATGCGCTATATACATATGGTATATTCCTTACTCTGTATGATGCCTATATACATATGGTATATTCCTTACTCTGTATGTATGCGCTATATACATATGGTATATTCCTTACTATGTATGCACTATATACATATGGTATATTCCTTACTCTGTATGCACTATATACATATGGTATATTCCTTACTCTGTATGCACTATATACATATGGTATATTCCTTACTCTGTATGTATGCACTATATACATATGGTATATTCCTTACTATGTATGCACTATATACATATGGTATATTCCTTACTCTGTATGTATGCACTATATACATATGGTATATTCCTTACTCTGTATGCACTATATACATATGGTATATTCCTTACTCTGTATGCACTATATACATATGGTATATTCCTTACTCTGTATGTATGCACTATATACATATGGTATATTCCTTACTCTGTATGTATGCGCTATATACATATGGTATATTCCTTACTCTGTATGTACTATATACATATGGTATATTCCTTACTCTGTATGCACTATATACATATGGTATATTCCTTACTCTGTATGCACTATATACATATGGTATATTCCTTACTCTGTATGCACTATATACATATGGTATATTCCTTACTCTGTATGTATGCACTATATACATATGGTATATTCCTTACTCTGTATGCACTATATACATATGGTATATTCCTTACTCTGTATGCGCTATATACATATGGTCTATTCCTTACTCTGTATGCACTATATACATATGGTATATTCCTTACTCTGTATGCACTATATACATATGGTATATTCCTTACTCTATGTATGCACTATATACATATGGTCTATTCCTTACTCATGTATGCACTATATACATATGGTATATTCCTTACTCTGTATGCACTATATACATATGGTATATTCCTTACTCTGTATGCACTATATACATATGGTATATTCCTTACTCTGTATGTATGCGCTATATACATATGGTATATTCCTTACTCTGTATGCACTATATACATATGGTATATTCCTTACTCTGTATGTATGCACTATATACATATGGTCTATTCCTTACTCTGTATGTATGCACTATATACATATGGTCTATTCCTTACTCTGTATGTATGCACTATATACATATGGTCTATTCCTTACTCTGTATGCACTATATACATATGGTATATTCCTTACGGTGTATGTATGCGCTATATACATATGGTATATTCCTTACTGTATGTATGCACTATATACATATGGTATATTCCTTACTCTGTATGTATGCACTATATACATATGGTATATTCCTTACTCTGTATGTATGCACTATATACATATGGTCTATTCCTTACTCTGTATGCACTATATACATATGGTATATTCCTTACTGTGTATGTATGCGCTATATACATATGGTCTATTCCTTACTATGTATGCACTATATACATATGGTCTATTCCTTACTCTGTATGTATGCGCTATATACATATGGTCTATTCCTTACTCTGTATGCACTATATACATATGGTATATTCCTTACTCTGTATGCGCTATATACATATGGTCTATTCCTTACTCTGTATGCACTATATACATATGGTATATTCCTTACTCTGTATGCGCTATATACATATGGTATATTCCTTACTCTGTATGCACTATATACATATGGTCTATTCCTTACTCTGTATGCGCTATATACATATGGTCTATTCCTTACTCTGTATGCGCTATATACATATGGTATATTCCTTATTCTGTATGTATGCACTATATACATATGGTCTATTCCTTACTCTGTATGTACTATATACATATGGTATATTCCTTACTGTGTATGTATGCGCTATATACATATGGTCTATTCCTTACTGTGTATGTATGTGCTATATACATATGGTATATTCCTTAGTCTGTATACGCTATATACATATGGTCTATTCCTTACTCTGTATGCGCTATATACATATGGACTATTCCTTACTCTGTATGCGCTATATACATATGGTCTATTCCTTACTCTGTATGTATGCGCTATATACATATGGTCTATTCCTTACTCTGTATGTATGCACTATATACATATGGTATATTCCTTACTCTGTATGCACTATATACATATGGTATATTCCTTACTCTGTATGTATGCACTATATACATATGGTATATTCCTTACTCTGTATGCACTATATACATATGGTATATTCCTTACTCTGTATACGCTATATACATATCGTATATTCCTTACTCATGTATGCACTATATACATATGGACTATTCCTTACTATGTATGCACTATATACATATGGTATATTCCTTACTCTGTATGTATGCGCTATATACATATGGTATATTCATTACTCTGTATGCACAAACATATATACATATGGTATATTCCTTACTCTGTATGCGCTATATACATATCGTATATTCCTTACTCTGTATGTATGCACTATATACATATGGTCTATTCCTTACTATGTATGCACTATATACATGTGGTATATTCCTTACTCTGTATGTATGCGCTATATACATGTGGTATATTCATTACTCTGTATGCACTATATACATATGGTATATTCCTTACTCTGTATGTATGCGCTATATACATATGGTATATTCCTTACTCTGTATGTACTATATACATATGGTATATTCCTTACTCTGTATGCACTATATACATATGGTATATTCCTTACTCTGTATGCGCTATATACATATGGTCTATTCCTTACTCTGTATGCACTATATACATATGGTATATTCCTTACTCTGTATGTATGCACTATATACATATGGTATATTCCTTACTCTGTATGCGCTATATACATATGGTATATTCCTTACTCTGTATGCGCTATATACATATGGTCTATTCCTTACTCTGTATGCACTATATACATATGGTATATTCCTTACTCTGTATGCACTATATACATATGGTATATTCCTTACTCTGTATGTATGCACTATATACATATGGTCTATTCCTTACTCTGTATGTATGCACTATATATATATGGTATATTCCTTACTCTGTATGCACTATATACATATGGTATATTCCTTACTCTGTATG
>JABXNX010001948.1:0-10886 GCA_014843695.1 Archivesica marissinica | reverse complement strand
CTTCCAATCTATTTCTAACTGATCATAATATATCAGACAAGGTAAATTAGCGGTGAAAACATTAAACCTACCCCAGTTTTCTCTAATTTCACTATATCCGTTTTATGTCACCATATAAATATCATTTTTTAAAGAAATTGGCAATTTTTTCTCCAAAATGACATATGCATCGTCTGCCACGCCAATATATTTACGAATAAAAATGTCATTATAGTCTCACTGCTCCGTGTTTATGAGTTCCGTCCGTTATTACACACAAGGGGTCCTTATGCATAATATCGATTTTCACCGTTTTTCACCTTCAGGTCCATGTGTTTTCACAGAGGTTCTCCAACT
Organism: Archivesica marissinica; assembly: GCA_014843695.1. NCBI lineage: Eukaryota > Metazoa > Mollusca > Bivalvia > Venerida > Vesicomyidae > Archivesica > Archivesica marissinica. Next base: position 10,550 of record JABXNX010001948.1, on the reverse strand, counting down.
GATATACATGGTTGTGTAAACCTAGTTATTCTCTGTTAGGCACCGTGTGATGTGTTCGATGGGTCCAGTTACGGTTCTGTACCCAGTCAGAGTAATTAGGAGGGGCGACGACTTCTTATGCCCCGTGTGTTTGTCTAAGTTAAACTAAATTAGTGTTTTAAATACAGTATATAAACAAAATGCTCTCCAACAAATGAATTTTGAGTGAAAATGGTAAATTAAGCCTATTAGTAAAGTAAGTGTTCCTTATTTATATTGTTTTGTTAAAAAAAACTGTTGCTTACATACTAATGCTCGAGCTGTATGCAATTTCCACAGTTAGGCGAAAACATGTGATGTCATTCCGGATTACTGAGAATGAGGTACCGCTATTTTGTCAACTTTTCTCAATAAGTAAACAATCGGTTTTCTTCGAGATTTTTGTGAATGAATGGTAAATTATTGTTTATTTGGTGACATAAAATTGTTTGCAGTGTATGACAATTCTAAACCTATTGGAGTCCGTTATGTACTACATCGTCGAAAACCAGTAACACCGGGATATATATTGCTATTTGCAAGGGGGGTCAATATTCTATGGCTGAATAATGACTATGCTGATACGTTTTACTGCCTTCATTGCACTGAGGAATAGAACTGTCCATCAAGTTGAAGTGTTCATGTTCTGTGTTAAAACTGTTTAAAATTCAGTACCTGTTGTATTTATCTAAACAACAACAAACAGGAAATACTAGCAAACATTTGACGGGATTGGCCTAATTTAGTAAGGCCCGATTTTATTGATTGACAGAATGTACATGAACTTAGGGGAGGCAACTCCAAGTAAATATGTTTCACATGTAGACTGTTTACTTTCGTTTATAGGTGCATTAAATGTGTTGTTTTAAAGGAATTTATGGATAAAATTATAGATAAAGGATGAAATAAAGCGAGTAAGTACAGTTTATTATTTATCCTTCCTAATATTGGTTGTGACATGCATTTTGCTGGAAAGAGGCACGAACTTCGGGTGATCGAGGATACATACATTTCCTGTGTTTAAGCTTATTTTAGAAGTGGGTATTTGTAAGAACCCATTTATGGTAAGAAAGTATGGAATATGTAGTAAGTTTTCTGATGGATGTACCACGGCCTGCTAGTCGTAGAAGATTCATTATGGTAGCTCTATCGATCTGGCAATAGACAGATGTACGTGGCAAACTATTTATGTTTGAGGACGTAGGTCCTTTCGGACCAATATCTCCATTAAAGTGTCGTTCTTTAATCAATGATACTAGTAATTTTTATAATGTAAAATTAATAAAAACTACTAGTATGTCATAGAAGTATGGTACCATTTGAACTCTTGCTCCAAAATAAACCAGTTGACCACGTGACAGTAAACCCACCTGTAACAATAATAAGTAGCTTTGTACAAACGAACGAAATAAAAAAAATTATAGTCGCCTCCGCCGAGGCATTTGGGCGACTGGTTTACGTTGTCATCTAAATTGTTTATGTAGACAACTGGAAAGGCATCTTCGTTCTTCTCAGGGTGACACGTCCTGTACCATCTTCCGAAGGGGTCCCTTGTAGGGCCACATCCTCCACGATTTGTCAGCTCACAGCAGCAATAATGGTTCCTGTTTCTTCGCTGGGTCCTCACGCCATCAAGACATCTGCGTCCCACCGTCTTCCTTGAAGGAGATCCGTCCCCTTCAAGGAGCCGGCTAAAAGAAAACCAGCTATCCGCAACCGCCATCACTAAGTGTTGCTGGCTCGTCAAGTAGGGAAGCTAGTCGTAATGTAATGTATAAAGTCACGCGATTCCGATGGCGCGGCTTCCATCAGCGAAGTCCTTCAACCATATTCCTGCTGTGAGCTGTGCCTAGGTCACGACGTGCACGTGGTGGAAGAGGCCTGGAGCTTTGTACAACTGTCATTTAGCCCACTATAAGCTTGTACGATAGTGACGGTTCAGATAGAGCCACACTGTTATGTTTTACATTCTGGTATTATGCATATGTTAACATGTCAAAACACATACATTGAGATAAATGTGAAATATGTTGTTATTATGTTTTGCTTAATATGTTACAAGTTGTTTAAAAGTGGTGTGCAGTGTTGTAAACTGCATTATTGTGCAGAAAGTCGCCAATTATCGGCACATATCGGCAGTTGTCGTTCACGCCAATATTGGTTATGTTTAACACTGTCGTGTGAAATTGATTATTGCCGGTTGTGTCCGGTTATTTCCGTCATTTTTCGGTAAATAAAATGCGCGAAATGTTCTGCTGACTGCACGCGAATTCGTAAAAGTACAAAAATGCCATAGAGCGCTAAAAATACAGACGGATCTGTAGTCCAGTGGTAACACGCTGGACTGGTAATCCAGAGGTCGCAGGTTCGATCGCCCGTCTGACCATAATAAAATTAACAGTCTTTCAGATGGGACGTTAAACCGAGGTCTCGTGTCGGTGTTTTACACCGTGCACGTAAAAGAACCAGAGGAGACTCTGGAATGGGTCTCTCTCTGTATCATTGCACTATCCTCCAACAATCTAAAATGACTAATCTCTTCAGAAGGCGTCGCTCATATGGGCAACCGGTAGCGACGATAAATAAACGTAACACACAAACAGAGCACTATATATTTTTCGCGCTAATATATCTACGTTTACAGTATGTGATAGAAGCTTTATTGTGGTAGCTCTATCGATCTGACAACAGCAACATGTACGTGGCAATCTATTTGCTATGTCGTATCTGTAATGCAATGACATGCGCGATGCTGATATGGAATTTATTAGCTTGACCAAGTTTTAATCAGACACACGGATATAGAAATCATCGCAGAAGTGTTAACAGCTTTATACTATATTTAAACACATATCCGTAGCACAATACAAGGATGAGGCTAAGCCGTGTTATGGTAGGATTAATGCGTGTTATTATCGGGATTATAAAGTGTCATGCCATTTATTTAATAAAATCAACAAATGTCGTATATAACTCAAAGATCTTTTGAGAGACTTACGTTTCTCAATGCAAAATATTTATTGCAGTACTAACGGTTGTTGGTAGGGGTAAATCAGTGTTGTTTTTGTGGTGAAAGGGGAGCCACCATATCATCTCCCATACTTCCCGATCTGAGGACCGAACCTGTATGAGTTGGTGATAGGCGAGCGTGTTAACCACTGCGCTAATCGGACAGCCGCATGTAGTTACAATAGTGATGCGATGATTCAATCAAAAACACAGTTTCAATTGAAATATGTTATATAATAATTATGTTATAATTATAATCACGGATTGTATTTACAATTCTGTTTATATAGTGCAGGTGACACCAACAAAACCGTGCACTTGCCTTAGAGGTAAAATTTATATCATTTTGGAAAAATATCTAGGCATGTTTGAACTTCTACGCACTTAAATTAGTGCAATATTAGAAGGATTATTTTCTTCACTCCTGATAGAATCCATACTAATGTGTTTGTTTGTTTTGTTTGTTTTGTTTGTTTTGTTTGTTTGTTTGTTTGTTTTGGGGGTTTAAAGTCGCACCAACAGCTTAGGTCATATGGCGACTCTCCAGCTATTATGTGTAGGAAGATATTCCGTGCGATGAAGACATTCCGTGCGAGGAAGACATTCCGTGTGAGGAAGACATTCCGTGTGAGGAAGACATTCCGTGTGAGGAAGACATTCCGTGCGAGGAAGACATTCCGTGTGAGGAAGACATTCCGTGTGAGGAAGACATTCCGTGCGAGGAAGACATTCCGTGTGAGGAAGACATTCCGTGTGAGGAAGACATTCCGTGTGAGGAAGATATTCCGTGTGTTCCTCCTAGCAGTGGTGCAGACACGATCGGACACCCGGATAGAACCACCGACATACCGCAAGCCAGCTGGATAGCTTCCTCACATGAAATCATTCGACATCATCATTGGGAATCGAACCTAGAGCGACCTTAACCACTCGGCCACCGAGGGTCTAAAATGCCTAATATTTGAAGGATTATTTTCTTCACTCGTGATAGAATCCATAATTTTAAAATGTGTAACGAAAAGGTAATGCACACTATAAATGTGCATAATTTTATTATGGTGTCAGTATAGACGATTCCAATACAGCTAATTAGACCGCCGCCATTTTGTTGTCACGTGACTGTCCGCCATTACGGGAGTGAACATTTCTTCTAATTTACTAAATTGATAATATCACCAACGCAATTGACAAAGTGAAAATCGATCCATCAAAATGACACCTGAGAAGCTAATTCGTAAGTAGTTTTATTGAAAGTGTTTATGAATGTGCCTGTGAATAGATGGTAGATAGTATAGTTTTCACTGGCCTGTAAATACTTTTTACAAACGCGTAAACAAATGAATGCAAATGGCGGATGCTGTGTAAACTTTAGTAAAGCAGTTTAATCTAAGGTTAGTGTTGCCTTGTGCTTAAAACCTACACTGTATTTACTGTTTAGAAACATTTAATTTACAGAAATCTATATCAACAATGTCATTGCTGTTTTATTATCACGGCAATACAAGCACGATATTGAATTGTGAAACGGACTGGTGACATGTACACGTATGGCCACTTCTATAATCGGTATAACATCTGATCATAAATTCATGTTGAAATGCTGGACATTTTCATGTAATTTTACTAGTGTGGCGTCCGTGGTCCAGTGGTAGAGCTGCATATTTGGAATTAAAAGGTCCCGTGTTCAATACTCAAATAGAAAAATTTGGAAATGTCTCGGGTCTCAAATTAAATATTAAGAAATGTACAGCTTTAAAAGTAGGTTCACTAAAGACAGCCAACATTGAATTTTGTAAAGAGAAACTTTTTCATGGTCTTCAACGACTGCTTCAACACTTGGAATCACATTTACAAACAACTTCAGGACCGCAATTGAAATAAATTTAAACCCCAAAATAGCAGCATTAAAACATTGTCTAAATAAGTGGAAACATTGGAAGCTATCACAGATTGGTAAAATAACAGTTCTAAAAACATATGCCTTTCCTAAACTTGTTTATCCCATAACAGTTCTAAACAACCCTAGTGCAGTCATCCTCAAGGATATTAACAAAATAATGTTTGATTTTTTATGGGATTCAAAACCGGACAAAATTGCTCGAAATACTATAATACAGGATTATGAGAATGGTGGACTAAGAATGATAGACATAGAATCTTTTATAACTTCTTTGAAAATAAATTGGATTAAACGTTTGTTAAACTCTACTAATGCAAAATGGAAACACATATATAATAAGCAGCTAGAATCCTTCGGAGGAACACTTTTATTTAGAAGCAATATAAATGAAAAAACATGTGAAAACTTAAATATAAAATCACGCTTTCTAAAGGAAATGATACAATCATGGTCTAAAGCCAATCTTGATAAAAATAAAATATCCATCTCTAAACAATTGTTATGGAATAATGAAAACATTAAGGATTCAAGAAAGAAAACCTTCTTTTATAATGATTGGTTTAATAATGGAGTGCAATTCATTGAACATGTGTACGATTTTCGAAATAAAACGTTTTACAATTTTCCAGTTTTTTCCAGACTTTATAATTTAAAAACCAGAGATAATCTTAAGTACCATACATTAATAAACAATATACCAAAGAAATGGAAAGAGGATATGAAAAATGAATTTATGATGTATAACCCACCAGTGCTATTACTTGATAAAATTCACACAATAAAGAAAGTGAATAAATTTATTTATGATATTTTGATAAAACAAAGAATATCCGCAAAAAGAAAAAATCACTACAAATGGGAATATGAAATTGAAAATTTTAATCCAAACTGGGATGAAATATACACAAATTATTCTAAATATACAATTGACACAAAATTACGTGCATTTCAATACAAATACATAATGAGAATTATACCTAACAACTCGTTTCTGTTCAAATGTAAAATTATAGATTCCAATCTGTGCCAATTCTGTAACATGTACACTGGATACAAATATACATATGTTTTGGAACTGTATTATAGTACAAGCATTTTGGACAGACTTACAGAACTTTCTGAGCAATATATTTAACAATGTGTCAAATTTAACGTATACAAATATTTCATTTCTAAACTTCACTTCTGGCAGTAAAAGAATTGCAGAAAATATTAATTATATTATCTTGCTAGCAAAATATTTCATTTTCAAATGTAAATGTGCAAGCTTATTACCAACGTTGATAGATTTTAGACCATACGTTTTATGGAAACTAAATATAGAGGAGACAATTTCATTTATGAAAGGAAGCAATCGTAAATTTGAAATCCAATGGAGAGATTTTCTCAACTCCAATAACACTACTAGTGAGCATGCCTAGTTTTAACATATGTTGTTGTTTTAAGTAGGAATCCTTTCCGTAACACACACAAAAATAATTAATTTGACAATTGTTATAATCCAAATTCAGTCTCGTTGAACAACGCTTTATTGATGGAATAGCTAGTCTCAAGCTTATTTATTAAAAAGCAAACTTTTGTATTATACCATTGTGTACAATTGTTATTTGTGTATATACCTATGTAATATGTACAATTGTTTGAATAAAAAACATCGAAATTCAAAAAAAAAATGGTTGGATGGGTGATGTGTGGTCCCTTGAATATAACAATGTGACATATATAAAGTTTAAAATTTCACCAAGTCAGCCAGGTGTCGGACGTAAAGACTATAATACGTGGATTGCAGTTTCTGCGGAGTGTTCGGTTGAAACAGGACATTGTACTTGTCCAGCTGGCAATGCTCGCTCATGCAGCCATATCTCGGCCATTATTTATGCTATCACACTGGCCTGGGCAAATGGTGTTGGTGGAGAAACATGTACTGATAAACAACGTGCTTGGGGAAAAGGTGCAGCACAAGTAATGTCTCATGACATGATATCGGACATGGTGTTTGACAGACCAAGCCCATTTGAACTGAAATCACACACCGACAAGTCAAATGAAAAGATTATTACAGATATTCCCACTCCCACCCAACAGTTTCTGGATCACAGTGAATTGCAGGACTTTGCAAGAACTTCATCAGTTAAAAACATTTGGGAGTGCAAAGGAACCATGCTACATAAAATACTCTATGCACCAGAAGTAAGTCGAGAAACGGTGGATGAAATTCCTCACCAGGAACACAATATAGACAAGTCATTTCCTGTACAACTGCCCTTGTCATGTTCTAAATGTCAAACCTTTTATGAGAAACATGTAGTTATTCCAGAAAAAGTGAGTCACCTGGGACAAACAACCGGAACTCGACTTTGTGGACGGACAGTAGGCGATTAAGAATCACGAGCAGCAGAGTAAGCGCTTTGCCAAAGACACAAAGAGCTGATCCAAATAAATTTGTTACAAATCAAATCTATCCGAGATTCAAGGGATGCTCTGCAACGCGTCATGGGCAAAAGATTGAGCCAGTTGCACGAGTACAAATTGCAATGTTTTGCACAAAGTCAGTGTTATGCAAATTTATTGTGTGGACAACGGAAAAACAGTGTATTATAAATGTTAAGTACAGCGATGACTACATTAAAGGCATTCTTCCCCGTATCAGGGACTTTTACTTTAAGCATCTCCTTGTGAGACTGACCGATGAATTTCGGGCTTGTAGACTCAAGTTTTCTTCAGATTACAGAGCATTGTGCCATTGATACTTAAAACAGCATAAATCAAAAACGTAAATTTACTGATGTGACATATTTGTTCGAAGAAGAACGTGTAGTAAGAATACTTATATGTGAAAAATAATATTTTCAGCATGGTGCGATATTATGCCACTTTAAGCAAATGTCCATGTCTGGTTCTACATTATGGAATTTTCAAGGGGACTGCACATACATTGTATTATAGCACATACATTGTACTATAGCACATACATTGTATTATAGCACATACATTGTATTATAGCACATACATTGTATTATTGTATTATAGCACATACATTGTATTATAGCACATACATTGTATTATAGCACATACATTGTATTATAGCACATACATTGTATTATAGCACATACATTGTATTATAGCACATACATTGTATTATACACATACATTGTACTATAGCACATACATTGTATTATACACATACATTGTATTATAGCACATACATTGTATTATACACATACATTGTATTATAGCACATACATTGTATTATACAATCATTGTATTATAGCACATACATTGTATTATACACATACATTGTATTATAGCACATACATTGTATTATACCATATTGTATTATACACATACATTGTATTATACACATACATTTATTATAGCACATACATTGTATTATAGCACATACATTGTACTATAGCACATACATTGTATTATACACATACATTGTATTATAGCACATACATTGTATTATACACATACATTGTATTATAGCACATACATTGTATTATAGCACATACATTGTACTATAGCACATACATTGTACTATAGCACATACATTGTATTATAGCACATACATTGTATTATAGCACATACATTGTATTATAGCACATACATTGTACTATAGCACATACATTGTATTATACACATACATTGTATATAGCACATACATTGTATTATACACATACATTGTACTATAGCACATACATTGTATTATTGTATTATAGCACATACATTGTATTATAGCACATACATTGTATTATGGCACATACATTGTATTATAGCACATACATTGTACTATAGCACATACATTGTACTATAGCACATACATTGTATTATACACATACATTGTATTATAGCACATACATTGTATTATACACATACATTGTATTATAGCACATACATTGTATTATAGCACATACATTGTATTATAGCACATACATTGTATTATAGCACATACATTGTATTATAGCACATACATTGTATTATACACATACATTGTATTATAGCACATACATTGTACTATAGCACATACATTGTATTATAGCACATACATTGTATTATACACATACATTGTACTATAGCACATACATTGTATTATACACATACATTGTACTATAGCACATACATTGTATTATAGCACATACATTGTACTATAGCACATACATTGTATTATAGCACATACATTGTACTATAGCACATACATTGTACTATAGAACATACATTGTATTATACACATACATTGTACTATAGCACATACATTGTATTATAGCACATACATTGTACTATAGCACATACATTGTATTATAGCACATACATTGTACTATAGCACATACATTGTACTATAGCACATACATTGTATTATACACATACATTGTACTATAGCACATACATTGTACTATAGCACATACATTGTATTATTGTATTATACACATACATTGTACTATAGCACATACATTGTATTATTGTATTATACACATACATTGTACTATAGCACATACATTGTATTATTGTACTATATCACATACATTGTATTATAGCACATACATTGTATTATACACATACATTGTACTATAGCACATACATTGTATTATACACATACATTGTATTATAGCACATACATTGTATTATAGCACATACATTGTATTATAGCACATACATTGTACTATAGCACATACATTGTATTATACACATATTTTGTATTATAGCACATACATTGTATTATAGCACATACATTGTATTATACACATACATTGTACTATATCACATACATTGTACTATAGCACATACATTGTATTATAGCACATACATTGTACTATAGCACATACATTGTATTATAGAACATACATTGTATTATACACATACATTGTATTGTATTATACACATACATTGTATTATAGCACATACATTGTATTATAGCACATACATTGTATTATAGCACATACATTGTATTATAGCACATACATTGTATTATACACATACATTGTACTATAGCACATACATTGTATTATTGTATTATACACATACATTGTATTATACACATACATTGTATTATAGCACATACATTGTATTATAGCACATACATTGTATTATACACATACATTGTATTATACACATACATTGTATTATACACATACATTGTATTATTTTGTTTTTGTTTTTTTGTTTTTTTGTTTTGCACATACATTGTATTATACACATACATTGTATTATGTTTGTATTATACACATACATTGTATTATAGCACATACATTGTATTATACACATACATTGTATTATAGCACATACATTGTATTATAGCACATACATTGTATTATAGCACATACATTGTATTATACACATACATTGTATTATAGCACATACATTGTATTATACACATACATTGTATTATAGCACATACATTGTATTATACACATACATTGTATTATACACATACATTGTACTATAGCACATACATTGTATTATACACATACATTGTATTATACACATACATTGTATTATAGCACATACATTGTATTATAGCACATACATTGTATTATAGCACATACATTGTATTATAGCACATACATTGTATTATAGCACATACATTGTATTATATCACATACATTGTATTATACACATACATTGT